>SJXQ01006966.1:27266-76410 GCA_006408695.1 Aepyceros melampus | reverse complement strand
TGCAGAATGAAAATACAGAGATTTCAAAAAATGAATATGATGATTAATAGACTGGGAGAAAAGATAGCAGGCACTGAGCACGGAACATTGTGATTCAGTGTTAAAGTCATTCTGTCATGAAGCCGGAACACAGAACAAACTGAAGAAGAGCAATACAGATTAAATTTAAAATGTTTACTAGAATCTTAAGTGAAATGACTAGAAATAAGTGGAAGTTGAACTTATCCCATGTAAAACAAAGAGAAAATATCTAAAAGTCTGTTCTATTATGTTTATAAAGAAAAAGTAAAGACATTCCAAATTATAAGAAGACATTCACTTCAGAAATCTATGTTATCTCAAACGTATTAGCTACAGTAACCTAAAAGAACACAAAGTATAGCCTTAAAATGAAGTGCTTGGTCTAAAAAAACATTTTCCAGTTCAAAGACATTTACTTGTGAATGTAACAGTGATTCTCAGACATGCTGATTTAAACAATTAAGGAAGCAACCAACAAACTTCACAAAGATGTATTCTGTTGACAGCAATGGAAGGAATGTGGAATGAAACTAAAATAGAAAAAAATAGTAAAGATATCCATTGGCGGATGAATGTATCAGGAAATTGCGGTACATACACAAGATGGAATATTACTCAGCATATAAAAAGGAATGCATTTGAGTCACTTCTAATGAGGGATGAAACTGGAGCCTATTATACAGAGTGAAGTAACTCAGAAAGAGAAACAAAAATACTGTATATTAACCTATACACATGGAATTTACAAAGACAGTAATGACGAACCTATATGCAGGGCAGCAAAAGAGATACAGATGTGAAGAGCAGACTTTTGGACTCTGGGAGAAGATGAGGATGGGATGAACAGAGAGAATAGCATCGAAGCATGTATATGACCATATGTGAAACAGATGACCAGTGCAATTTTCACGCATGAAGCAAAGCACCCAAACCCAGTGCTCTGGGACAACCCAGAGCAGGGGGTGGTGAGGGAGGGTGTCAGGATAGGGGACACACGTGCACTGTGGCTGGTTCATGCTGATGCACGGTGAAACCACCGCATAGCTGCGAAGCAATCATCCGCCAGTTAGAATGAATGGATTAATTGAAAACAATAAAATTGGAAAACAAAAAATGTTAAATAATAAATATGGCAATACATATGCATACAGTATATAGTTAGGACATGAAGGCAACCTAAATGTTCACCAACAGATAAATCGATAAAGAAGATGTGATATATATATGTATATAAAATGGAATATTACCCATTCAGTTCAGTTCAGTCACTCAGTCATGTCTAACTCTTTGCGAACCCATGAATCACAGCACACCAGGCCTCCCTGCCCATCACCATCTCCCGGATTCCACTCAGACTCAAGTCCATCAAGTCAGTGATGCCATCCAGCCATCTCATCCTCAGCCATCCCCTTCTCCTCCTGCCCCCAATCCCTCCCAGCATGAGTCTTTTCCAATGAGTCAACTCTTCGCATGAGGTGGCCAAAGTACTGGAGTTTCAGCTTTAGCATCATTCCTTCCAAAGAAATCCCAGGGTTGATCTCCTTCAGTGGTTGGATCTCCTTGCAGTCCAAGGGACTCTCAAGAGTCTTCTCCAACACCACAGTTCAAAAGCATCAATTCTTCTGTGCTCAGCCTCCTTCACAGTCCAACTCTCACATCCATACGTGACCACAGGAAAAACCATAGCCTTGACTAGATGGACCTTAGTTGGAAAAGTAATGTCTCTGCTTTTGAATATGCTATCTAGGTTGGTCATAACTTTTCTTCCAAGGAGTAACAGTCTTTTAATTTCATTGGTTGGATCTCCTTGCAGTCCAAGGGACTCTCAAGAGTCTTCTCCAACACCACAGTTCAAAAGCATCAATTCTTCTGTGCTCAGCCTCCTTCACAGTCCAACTCTCACATCCATACGTGACCACAGGAAAAACCATAGCCTTGACTAGATGGACCTTAGTTGGAAAAGTAATGTCTCTGCTTTTGAATATGCTATCTAGGTTGGTCATAACTTTTCTTCCAAGGAGTAACAGTCTTTTAATTTCATGGCTGCAGTCACCATCTGCAGTGATGTTGGAGTCCAAAAAAATAAAGTCTGACACTGTTTCCCCATCTATTTCCCATGAAGTGATGGGACCAGATGCCATGATCTTCGTTTTCTGAATGTTGAGCTTTAAGCCAACTTTTTCACTCTCCTCTTTCACTTTCATCAAGACGCTTTTTAGTTCCTCTTCACTTTCTGCCATAAGGGTGGTGTCATATGCATATCTGAGGTTATTGATATTTCTCCCAGCAATCTTGATTCCAGACTGTGCTTCTTCCAGCCCAGCATTTCTCATGATGTGCTCTGCATATAAGTTAAATAAGCAGGGTGACAATATACAGCCTTGACATACTCCTTTTCCTATTTGGAACCAGTCTGTTGTTCCATGTCCAGTTCTAACTATTAGCCATAAATATGAACAAAATAATGTCATTTTCAGCAACATAGATGAATCAGGAGATTGTTATACCATGTGAAGTTGGTCAAAGAAAAACATCATGTAATATTATATATATGTGGAAGATAAAAATTGGGTACACATGAACTTATGTACAAAACAAATAGAATTGCTCATGTAGAAAATAAACTTATGATTACCAGAGGGTAAAGGAGGTGGAGGGATAGATTATTAGATTGGGATTGATGTATACAATACTATACATAAAATGGATAACTAATAAGGGCCCATTGAATAGTACAGGGAACTCTAGTCAATAGTCTTTAATAGCCTATATGGGAAAAGAATCTTCATCATGTAATATTATATATATGTGGAAGATAAAAATTGGGTACACATGAACTTATGTACAAAACAAATAGAATTGCTCATGTAGAAAATAAACTTATGATTACCAGAGGGTAAAGGAGGTGGAGGGATAGATTATTAGATTGGGATTGATGTATA
Source organism: Aepyceros melampus (assembly GCA_006408695.1). Classification (NCBI taxonomy): domain Eukaryota; kingdom Metazoa; phylum Chordata; class Mammalia; order Artiodactyla; family Bovidae; genus Aepyceros; species Aepyceros melampus. Next base: position 73,447 of record SJXQ01006966.1, on the reverse strand, counting down.
CAATACTATACATAAAATGGATAACTAATAAGGGCCCATTGAATAGTACAGGGAACTCTAGTCAATAGTCTTTAATAGCCTATATGGGAAAAGAATCTATAAAAGAGTGGATATACGTATATGTGTAACAAATTCACTTTGCTCTACACCTGAAATGAATATAACATTATTTTAAAACCAATACAATATTGTAAAGTAATTAACCTCAATTAAAATAAATAAATTTATTTAAAATAAATAAATAAATAAACTACAGCCCAATAAAATTTTTAAAAAATTAAAAAAAAAACATAATTTGCCAAACCTGATAAATTCACTTAATTACACATAATATTGATGAAATACCATAAGTTAATAAAAGAAGTATTAAATATAAAAAATTACCTTTAAAAACACACTAAATGTATTTGTGTGAATCTTTGTTATGAAACTGTTATTTAATGTATAGAATAGAGATCTCTTTTATAATAATATCTTTAAAATCATGCCTTAAATTACCATCTACTCAACTAGATTGCAGCCTCATCTTCCTTGAAATTGTCCTACATGAATACTTGGTGCTTCCCAGGTGACAATAGTGGTAAAGAAGCCACCCACCAATGCCAGAGAGATGAGACACAGGTTTGATCCCTGGGTTGGGAAGTTCTACTGGAAGAGAGCATGTCGACCCACTCCAGTATTCTTGCCTGGAGAATCCCATGGACAGAGGAGCCTGGTGGGCTGCAGTCCATATGGTTGCAAAGAGTCAGAGATGACTAAAGTGACTTAGCACACACACATGAATACTTGTTTAAACGTGTAATGTCCTTTAAATATCCCCACGCTTAGACTTTGTAGAGTTTTAGATAAAAGTCTCAGGGTACTATGGTCTAGCAATCAGGAGACTTTGCTTTCAGTTCTACAGAATGACTCTATTTTCTGCTTGTTCAATTGGATTGTTTCTCCACTGAACAATACTAAGTTTCTGTATTTAGTGTCAAAACATGTGTGCTTGCTAACTTGCTCAAATACGCTGACCTCCTTTAAATTCCCAGTATAGAATCAGAAGGGAAACAACTAAGACTTTTTTCCAACTCAGCTGCTTCAGAACTTGGGCACCCATAAAGCAACTTGGGTTTATTACTGCAAAATTACAGAGGACAACTTTGTGGTATGAACTGAAAATCCTAACATATTCTGAAAGTTTGGAATCATCTTATAATTTCTGGTGTGTGTCAGTGTTAGTAGCCGGTCATGTCTGAATCTTTGCAACCCCGTGGACTGTAGCCAGCACGGTCTTCTGTCCGTGGAATTCACCAGGTAAGAAAACTGGAGTGGATTGCCAATCCCTTTTCCAAGGGATCTTCCCTACCCAGGGATTAAACCTGTGTCTCCTGCATTGCAGACAGATTCTTTACTGTCTGAACCACTTGGGAAGATTACCTATCTCGAATAGAGCAGATTTTATTTCATTGAATATTCCAAATAACATTTTATACAAATATTTTAAATTTTAAACTAAAAGTTTTCAGCAATGATTATAATTAAAATGGTGTACATATGGTAGAATGTGTTTAAACGTATTTAAAATTATAGCACAACCAATAAAGTTTAAAGAAATAAAAGAAAAAAATACTGCCCCTCAAAATGCACCGTATTTAATGAGTCTTATATGCATAATGTATCAAACATTCATAGAATATGTATATAATACACAATCTGGTTCAGGGAATACATAAAATAAAATTCTATCTAATGTATTATATCAAATAAAGAAAACTTTGATTATATAACAGGGAAAATGGACACTGTAAATTAAAATTGGGTCTAATTTAAGCTATTAACCTACATAACAAAAAAGGGGAAAAAAAGGATAATTGTAACTCTAGCAAATGACTAAATACTGTATTCCAGATAAATAAAAATAGTTCAGTATTGTACTCATCTCACACACTAGTAAAGTAATGCTTAAAATTTTCCAAGCCAGGCTTCAACAGTATGTGAACGGAGGACTTCCAGAGATTCAAGCCCGATTTAGAAAAGGCAGAGGAACCAGAGATCAAATTGTCAACACCCGTTGAATCAGAAAAAGCAAGAGAGTTCCATAAAAAAACATCTACTTGTGCTTTAGGGACTACCTTAAGGCTTTTGACTGTGTGGATGACAACAAATGTGGAAAATTCTTAAAGAGATGGGAATATCAGACCATCTGACCTGCCTCTTCAGAAGTCTGTATGAAGGTTAAGATGCAACAGTTAGAACCAGACATGAACAATGGGCTGGTCCCAAGCTGGCAAATTCTATGCAGAGGACATCGTGAGAAATACCAGTCTGAATGAAGCAGAAGCTGGAATCAAGACTGCCAGGAGAAAAATCAGTAACCTCAGATATGCAGATGACACCACCCTTATGGCTGAAAGCGAAAAAGATATAAATAGCCTCTTTATGAAAGTGAAAGAGGAGAGTGAAAGATGGCTTAAAATTCAACATTCAGAAAACTAAGATCATAGCATCAGGTCCCATCACTTTATGGCAAAAAGTTAGGGAAACGATGGAAGCAGGGAGAGATTATATTTTCTTGGGCTTCAAAATCACAGCAGATGGTGACTGCAGCCATGAAATTAAAAGATGCCCGCTCCTTGGAAGAAAAGCTATGACCACCTAGATAGTATATTCAAAACCAGAGACATTACTTTGCCAACAAAGGTCTGTCTAGTCAAGGCTATGGATGGTCATGTATGGATGCGAAAGTTGGACTGTGAAGAAAGCTGAGCACCGAAGAATTGATGTTTTTGAACTGTGGTGTTGGAGAAGACTCTTGAGAGTCCCTTGGACTGCAAGGAGATCCAATCGGTCCATTCTGAAGATCAGCCCTGGGATTTCTTTAGAAGGAATGATGCTAAAGCTGAAACTCTAGTACTTTGGCCACCTCATGTGAAGAGTTGATTCATTGGAAAAGACTCTGATGCTGGGAGGGATTGGGGGCAGGAGGAGAAGGGGACAAGAGAGGATGAGATGGCTGAATGGCATCACTGACTCAATGGACGTGAGTCTGAGTGAACTCTGGGAGATGGTGATGGACAGGGAGGCCTGGCGTGCTGCGATTCATGGGGTCACAAAGAGTCAGACACGACTGAGCGACTGAACTGAACTGAACTGAATGTATGGATGTGAGAGTTGGACTATAAAGAAAGCTGAGCACCAAAGAATTGATGCTTTTGAACTGTGGTGTTGGAGAAGACTGTTGAGAGTTCCTTGGACTTCAAGGAGATCCAACCAGTACATCCTAAAGGGGTCAGTCCTGAATATTCATTGGAAGGACTGATGTTAAGCTGAAGCTCTAATAGTTTTGTCACCTGATGCAAAGAACTGACTCATTAGAAAAGACCCTGGTGCTGGGAAAATTTGAAGGTGGACGAAGGGGACGACAGAGCATTATGTTTGGATGACATTGCTAACTCGATGGACATGAGTTTGAGCAAGTTCCCGGAGTTGGTGATAGACAGGGAAACCTTGTGTGCTGCCTCCCTGAGGTCACAAATAGTCAGACACGACTAAGCGACTGAACTGAACTGACAACGGAACCAATCAGGTCCATACTGTTTGGTTTTTGTATTGAAAAATGTTTGGTCAGGGATTCAGAATAATAGAAACAATAGTAGTGAGCAGTTGTTTTTCTACAGCAAAGAAACCTAACACAGGAGCTATGGTAATCTGAGAGGCAACATTTTAATCAAGTCACTTCAGATAAGTTATAGTCTCAATGATGTATCTATTTCCTGATTTCTTTATCTGTTCATCTGCTGATGAGAACAAGGCTGTTTCCATATCTTGGCTCTTGTCAATAACGTTGCAGTGATCATGGGAGTGCAGATATCTCTTCAAGATATTGCTTAATTTGTTTTGAGTATATATCCATGACAGATTGTTTAACCATATAGTAATTCTATTTTTAATGTATGAAGAACCTCCATACTGATTTCCACAGTGACTGTACATTCCCACCAATACATACAAATTTCCCTTTTCTCCACATCCTCACCAAAATGTTTTATCTTAATCTTTGTTTATGATATACTTCCTGACTGGTATTGAGGTGATATTTCTTTATGGCTTTAATTTGCATTTTCCTGATGATTAGTTATGTTGAGCACCTTTGAATGTAAATGTTGGCCATTTCTGTGACGTCTCTGGGAAAAAATTCTAGGATCTCTGCTTATTTTTTTAATTGGAAATTTTTTTTTCTGTGTGCTGTTCTTATTTTGCAATTCAGTTTTATGAATTCTTTATATATTTTGGATGCTGTCTGTTCTGTGTTTGTAACTATCTTCTCCTGTTCTGTGGATTGCTTTTTCATTTTGTTGATGGTTTCCATTGTTGTGCAGCAGCTTTTAAGCTTAATGTACTTCCATTTGTTTGTTTTGCTTTTGTTTCCTGTGCTTTTTGTGCAACATCCAAAAAACAAACAAAAATAGTCTCCAAGATCAATGTCCAGGAGGTGGTGTTCTTTTTTTTTCCCCTAGGCTTTCTTTTGGGTGTCATATGGTTTTATGATTCAGGCCTTACATTTAGACCTTTAATATGTTTCAGGTAAGTTTTTGTGGGTAGTACAAGATCAGACTCTGGTTTCATTCTTTTCCATGATGGTATTCATTTTTCCCAACCCCATCTATGGAAGAAACACGTTTTTCCTCATTGTAACCTAGTATTTTCCCATTGCATTTTTAACCTGCCTGCCAATACAGGAGTTGTAAAGAGATACTGATTCAGTTCCTGGGCCAGGAAGATCCCCTGGAGGAGGGCATGGCAACCCACTCCAGTATTCTGGCCTCAAGAGTCCCACAGACAGAGGAGCTTGACCATCAGGGCTGCAAAGAGATACTACTGAGTGCTTTAGCATGCACTCACGGCACCCGTGTCTGAGATTAGTGAAGTGTCCAGGCATGCTTTATTTTATTGCATTCCACTTTGTTGCACTTCTGTGTTTTTGCACTAGACAGATACTGCGGGTTTGGGGTTTTGCTTTATTTTCTTGCGAATTGAAAAGTCTGTGGCAATCTTGTACTGAGTAATTCCATCGGCTCCATTTTTCCAATAGCATTTGCTCCCTTTGTGCCTTTGGGGTCACATTTTGATATTTCTAGCAATATTTCAAACTTTTTCATTATTATATTTGTTATGATGGTCTGATCAGTAAACAGTCATCAACTCTGATCAGTCAACAGTCAACATCAAGGCAAGACCTTCCAGTAGCAAAAAGATGACTACTTGCTGAAGGTTCAGATAATGGCTAACATTTTTAGCAGCAAAGTATTTTTAAACTGAGGTATATTAATTATTAATTAATTAATAATACTATTGCATACTTAATGCACTACAGTATAGTATGGACATAATTTTTACACACACTAGGAAATGAAAAAAAAAGTCATGTGACTTTCTTTGTTGCAATATTCATATTAACTTTTTTGAGGTGGTCTGGAAGCAAACTAGCATATCTCCAAGCTATGCCTATGTATATGTGGTTTATTTCTGTTTTTTTTTTTTTTTCTGTTCCATTGATCAACATCCTTTTTTATGCCAGAAGCATGCCATTTTGATAACTATTAGTTTGTAATATAATTTGAAATTTAAGGAAAGTACTATGTCCCCATCTTTGTTCTTGCTCAAGATTGCTTTAGCTATTTTGAGTCTTTTGTGGCTCCTTACAAATTTCTGGATGGCTTTTTTATTTCTGTGAAAAATATTATAAGAATTTTAATAAGGATTGCATTGAATCTGTAGATCATCTTGGGTACAATGAACATTTTCACAGTATTAATCCATTCAATATAAGAACACAGGGTATCTTCCCATTTATGTCTTCTTCAATTTCTTTCGACAGTTTCTTATAATTTTCAATGTAAATATCTCAGTTCCTGATTAAATTTATTCATAAGTATTTTATAGTCTTAGATGCTATTAGCAATGAGATTTTCCTAATTTCATAAAGCTTAATGGATTTTCTTAATTTCTCTTTCATATAGCTTTTCATTTAAAAAAACACAATTTATTTTTGCATATTAATTTTGTATCCTGCAACTTTACAGAATTTTTTGATTCATTTTACATAGATTTTTGTTGTTTCATTGTTTTGTTGAAGTTAAAAGGTTTTCAATATATAAGATCTTGATATCTGCAAACAGAGCCAATTTTATTTACTTACTGGACAGTAAAAAAAATATTTTCTTCATCTTGGCAATGTGATTTAGTATGCCAAGATACCTTTGTATTTATTCTGCATATGTTACCTGAAGTTTGTATGTTGCTTAATTTTTTTTTCTTTTTCTTATTTGAAATGTTTCTACAGTTATGAAAAACATTTCCATGATCCTTTTAAAAATTATCTTCACCTTATCCTGTCTCTCCTATTATTTCGATGCTCAGTTGTACATGGATTATATTAATCGTAATTGACCATATATCTCAAATACACATTTTTATGTTTTTCACACTTTTCTATTGGTAGCTCAATTTTATAATTGCTATTGGCCCTATGTTCATACCTACATATTTCTTCAACCAGTGTATCAAAATACAGCTAACACCCACTGACAGAATTCTCCTTTTGATATTTTCTATTTTTTATTTCCTTTTTTTTCCCCATTGGGTACATGTTTTCTACTTACCTCTCTTTGGTGCATCCTCTTTCTTCAATGGACATTAATCATAATCACCCTTTATGCATTGATATCAATGTTAAAATACCTTCCTAACAGTTCCAACCTTCAAGTCACTTTTTATTTTTCATTATTGATAATTTCTTCCCTTAACCATGTGCTTTAATTAAATTAATGATATTAATTATCCTAATAGAGCTTGTGACTTCTTGTGGAGAACTGATAGCTTGGGAAATTGACTCTCTCCCTATTGTTTAATTCAACTATATTTAGAGTTATTTTGCATTCCTGGTTTGATTGACTTAACTTTGCTTTCAAACACTTTGTTTGTGAAATCACATCTTTCCCTTCAAAAGAGACTGGAAGCTCAGCAATGGCAGAGCTCTCTTTTGGAGGTTTCAGATTGCTCACCGTATTTTGGTGTCATTGGGAAGTTCTCTTTCATCTCCCATACCATTTTGGTCTTTCAGGACAGCAGGAACTCTCTCTCTCATCCTTGTTTTCCTGCCTCTAGCCTTTAATAGCTTATGCTTGCACTTGGTGAAAATTACCAAGAGCTGCAAAAAGTTTGAAAATTTTCTCTATTCACAAGCTAACTCATTAGTCTGCCATGATTTAATGGAGCTGGCAGGAGACTGGAGGTTCCTGGGCTACAGACAACAGATTTTATTCCTTATAGGACAGCAGATAGTATGAGTTTTATGTTCACGTTGGATTTGTTTTAAGTCCCTTGGCAATAAGGTGAAAGTGGGCCAGCTGGATGCTATACATGGAGTGGGTACACATGAAATTCTGAACTTAGAAAACTCAAATTTTTATAATGAGTTGCAACCCAACCTATAGAACTTTTGCTGCAAAGGGAGATTTTATCTTTATTATATTATAAAGCAAAATATTGGCTCTTTCATTTAGAAGCAGACAGCTTCCCCTACCTTCCAAGGCTTTTTGTTATAAAACATTATTAAAAAATAATCTAAGGTGAAAGACTGTCAATGCCTCTGATCACAAGATATGTAAAAATGCAGAAAATCCATGGATTGCTTCTTGAGAAAACTTTGCATTTCCTGATCTGAACTAATTCTCCTTATTTGATTTCAAACTTCAGTGTTCCACTGTTTTGTACGAATAGAAAATCCCACATATCTCAGAGGTTGTGTTTTCTGCTTTCATGCCTGGCCTTTATTTTGGTACAACATGACGTATCCATTCACTCAAGTATCAGTTCAGTTTAGTTCAGTCTCTCAGTCGTGTCTGACTCTTTGCGACCTCAAGGACTTCAGCATGTCAGGCCTCTCTGTCCATCACGAACTCCCAGAGTTTATTCAAACTCATGTCCACTGAGTCAGTGACGCCATCCAACCATCTCATACTCTGTCATACCCTTCTCCTCCCACCTTCAGTCTTTCCCAGCATCAGGGTCTTTTCAAATGAGTCAGTTCTTTGCATCAGGTGGCCAACATACTGGAGTTTCAGCTTCAGCATCAGTCCTTCCAATGAACACTCAGGACTGATCTTTATGATTGACAGGTTGGATCTCCTTGCAGTCCAATGGACTCTCAAGAGTCTTCTCAACACCACAGTTCAAAAACATCAATTCTTCAGCACTCAGCTTTCTTTATAGTCCAATTCTCACTTCCATACATGACCACTGGAAAAATCATAGCCTTGACTATGTATGGTCCATAGGAAACATTGACAAGTAGCTGCAGAATTGCTCTGTGACTGAGGCTACTTAGGGTTCTTTTATCAAATAATGACAGATATTAATAATTTGGCTTTCTTCTCCTATGGCTACCTATTCTTATTTTCATAGTTTCCTGTTATCTTACTTGTCTCTTAAACCAGTATCTGTAATTTGGTTTTCTTTAGGATGTGATGGTTGAATGGTTCATTGCAATACCGGTTGATTTCAGAGCCTAAATGAAGGTTAGTTAACAATCTAATACAATCTATGTTTTCCAAAAATCCAGGCCATGTGAATTTCACTTTGGCCCAATATTCTAACAGCATCGAAACGTGTGCTGGGTCATCTCTATTCTTGCAAGTTACTCTCTGCATTTTAGTTCTTCAGGTTTTTAATTTTTTCACCCTCAGCTTTCTAATACATTCACAGAAATTATGATTTTGTAACACATCTGCCTTGTTCTTTGTGCTAAGCTGAGGACAAAGATCTTTTGTAACTTTCTACATTTAAGTAAATTTGAAAAGATACAAATTATCTACCTCTTTCTGTTAAATAAATAGGTTAGTGTAATCATTATTTTCTGGTTCTTCTTCTCTCGTCACATTAAAATAGAAAAAATAATTCATAGCCATTTGCATTTTTTTTCCTATAAATCAGTGGTTTTCAGAGATAATTCTATCCCAGTTTTGAAGGCTTTCTTCTTTACTCACAGGGCTGATGGAAGAATCAATGAAATCTTTGAGAGATATTCCATGTAAATACTTTTCTTTACCAGGCCTGCTTTAACAATTGTCTTAATTTCTGAAGTTGATTCTCTTATTTTCAATAATGAATATGCTTATTTTATGGTTATATTGCTTTTCCTCAGGTGAAGTTTCTCATATTTTCCTTGGTCTATTTTTATTTTTCATATTTATATTTCAATTTCATTAGATTTTTGTATGAATGAGTTTTTTTTTCTTTTTAATACACTGACTTCACTTCTCTTTGAATCCAGAAATTGAAAGTCTGTTTTAGAAAACACAAGTTACTATGTAATCCATGTGACTTTATGAATGTACATATGTGTTTATATAAAATGTAATCAGAATATATACTAAAATTAGTAATTTAGTGCCATTACATTTTAGTGAAACATATAGCTTCTTCTCATGTATGTTGGTCAAAGCTAGTGTAGTGTCATTGGTAAATGGAATTATAATTCTCTAAGAGCAAGCAGCAATTATTTTGAACAGCTATGAGATAGAGCATGTAGACAGCTAACAATGCCTGCTACATCACATAAAATTCTTTATCTGAAATAATATGATAGATGGATCCAAATTAATTAGAATTTTATCAGATAAAAACCTCAAATGTTCAGATTGTCTATTCTGAATCATTAAAAATGAAGAAATTGGAGACAAAAATCAGTTGCTTTTTTTTTTTTTCTTTTTGGCTAATGCACAGCTACAAATTAACTTCAGGTTAAAATCAGTGTCAAAACATAGAGGTCAGTATCTGTAGTTAAAATAATTGAAAGGATGGAAAGAAATACAGAAAGAGTTTCAGACTTACAAGCCAATGTTGCTGCCTGTGTCCAACCTCTTTCCAGCCACTTAGACATCTGTTCATTTATCAGGCAGACTTCTCAGCTTTAGAGGAAAAAAAAATCTAATTTTTTAAAAAAATCTCTATTTGCTAAACATGAAATAACTTATTTTTTACAATAACCTGAAGAAATTATTGTCCACATAGGATGTTTTAAAAATATTCTCCTTTTTTTTTAACAAATGAAGAAACTGAAGTGCAAAATATTAAAGTAGGAGTTTTAGCTGAGATATTTAGCAAATACCAAGTGAGAATAAGACAACTCACACTTGAAAAACTTCAAAATAAGGCCAAGACACATTTAAGTGATTGATTCCCACTAAAATATGTAGGAAGACTACAACTCAGAGATGCTTGTTTGCAGAGAGCTGTTCTGAACAAAGCTGCTGATGGGTGATGAGGTCCACCCTCTCATGAGTACCCCGTCTCCTCTGAGGAACCACATCTTACTCACCAAATCTAATCTACAGGCAGTTCTCTGTAGGAGGAATTTTTCTCAGAATTTGATGTGTATCCCTATGCTAGGCTAGAAAACTGGACTGTGGTCTGACACCCAGATAGAAAATCTGAAGGCTGAGAGTGGGCTAGTGGATCACTTGCACTAAAGCAAAAATGAATAGAATTATTGACCTGAACCATCAGCCAGGATGGTTCAGGTCAAGGTCGAGGACCACTTGAGCAGGAATCAGCGTGGACTGACTGCCCAAGACCATTATTTCACTCCGTGTTTTTCTGCACTCCATACTACCCAGAATTCCCACATAGTCTTACCAAATGGGACAAGAGCCTTGGCAACATTTGTAAGATTCAATTTTCCAGCTTCCTTCATAGGAGTGCCAAATTGTGTTTTATTTTAAAAAAAATAAGGCGGTGCCAGAATTAACTGTAGTTAATTGATCTGAATATTCATTCTATGAAAATGAGAAACAGTATTATAGAGTCATGAAAGCTAGAATCCGCCAAGCAAGTTTGGTCCTATATTTTCAGCAATTTATTATGACATATACCATTTAACCAAAAAAAGGTAAATGTATAGATAGCATCTGAATGCTATAGGGCTTCCCTGGTGGGTCACCTGGTAAAGAATCCACCTGCAATGGGGGAGACCTGGATTTGATCCCTGGGTTGGGAAGATCCCCTGGAGAAGGGAAAGGATACCCACTCCAATATTCTGGCCTGGAGAATTCTATGGACTGTATGGTCCATGAGGTTGCAAAGAGTCAGACATGGCTGAGCAACTTTCACTCATTCATTAAATACTGATAAAGTTATATTAGATATTTGAAGGATTTTCACAAAAATATCAATAAGGGAAGCAAAGGAAACCCTAATTTAACTGGAAGGGGGAGAAAGTCAAATTATTATGTAACATACATTTAAAAACTTCAGAATAGGAGGTTGTATTTGCAGTAGCATTTGAAGTGCATGTAATAAAAGTGATATTATAAGCAAAGTAGCTATAGAAACACATATAATCCAGAAGGAATATCATCATCTAATAATAAAATCTGATCATCCAAGTAGGAAATATGTCAGAAAACAAATAAATTTATTCTAAATAATTAGGTATAGATTTCTAAGATGGCAGTTTCTCCAAATCATCTTAAGAATTTATAAATTATTGACCTGGATGATGATTATAAATTGTCAACTCATCAGTAAGGTCTTGGCAAACGGTAGTGATAACAATGATAACCAAAATGGAAGACAAGATTTGTGAGGCCAGGTTGTGAGGAATGAATATAAGAATGGTGATAAAGTGTCTTGTTTTCATTATATGTATCTATGGAATCATTTGGTATATCACATATGGTATTGCTCTGTGTGCACAGCACAGCATGAAATAGATATTTGGCAACTTTTCAATTAACTCAGCCAGTGTGGTAAACCAAACCGGATAATCCAGGTTAAGGAAAAAAGAAAACAAACTTATTTTTGAATTATCAGATCTGCTGTCTATATTAGGGTTTAATTGAAAGCAGAAAAGTACTGCTTGTCATACAGTCATTTAAAATTATTACAACTGATTAAACGGATTCCTCATTGCCCAAATTACAAGACAAGTTAAATTTTAATAGCTATAAGGGGAACCTAAGGCAGGATCTTTATAATAACATAGATTGGCTGTTTAATGTCAAGTATCAAGTATTTGATTTTATTATAATCAGCTGATTCAAGTGAGAAGTTCTAATACTTAAGTGCATAAAATAGCCAGACCATTACTGTGGGCAGTATGAAGATAAAATCAGATGAAATTGTATCTTTATAAACTTCAATATTCTATTAAACTATTTTCACTGTATTGACGTACTTTCTGATTTTACTAGAAAGAATAGTATATGGATACTGACTGATTTCTTCAATAGATTTTTGGTTCTTAAATAGAATTTCCTATAATCATTCATTAGATTCATTTTGTTAAAATGAAATAAATGTATAGATGGTAAATGCAGCCCTACGTTACTGTTTTGATTGTTTTTTAGACCGGAGTGTTAGCAATAAGAATTCTAAATTTAATAACCTATCGCGACTGCATTTTGTTTAATGTACAGTTCACTGTGCTCTTATCTATTCTCTAAAACATCCAAATTTATAAAGTCTAGGAACTTCACTGTAATTTAATCCTTACAAATAATACAAATAACAATAATACTATCAAATATTCTAGATAATCTGTGTTTTAATCATTATAAATTTTGTGATTTATGCTTTTCTGGAACCAAGTACACGTAATTGTGTAGTTGTTGCTTCTCCCATCCGGAACGATGGGATTTCTGTTTACCTGCTTATGCTCTCTGCTGAGAGCTCTATGATGCCGTGTCTTACATTTAGGTTTTTAAACCACTGTTTTGGCAATTTTTTGATGTGTGTGTTGTGTGTGTGTATTTGGTTTCTGCTACTATTGCCCACAATAAGGAAATTTAAATTTCAAATCTATGAAACCATAAAAAATATAATGTAGATTAACTAAATACATTTTCATGGTTCAAACTTAAATGATTTGAAAGAAAATCATTTTTAACTTTTCCCACTTTGCTTTAGAAAATTCCTTCAGATCATTTCCCTATGCATTTAACTATAGGTACCCCATTCCCCAAGAACAAATTAAAATAAAAAATAAAGTTCAATTAAAAATCAATCTTCAGATAAGCTTAGTAGGGATATATTAGGTTAGACATTAAATAGCCAGTGTTTACTTCATCAACTTTTTATGATCCAATCTAATATGCCCATCTTAATATTGATAGAACTCAACAATTGAGGTTTATTTATTTAAGCAAGTGCAGCACAATACAGCTGCATGTTTGGGTAAAATCCAAACAAATATGATGAGATTAAAAATAAAAACATGGCTAATAAGTACATTTAATCTTTTTATATGAATGTATATTTCAGATACTTAATCAGGAAACTTCCTTAATGTGATGACCCCATTCACTATGAAAGCAGTACCACTAACCAAATTTATTTATGTTTTTTATGAAGTTGAAGTTCCATGTTCTGTCCTGGCAATACAAATAAAGGTATGTACAAAGTCTTTAAAAAACCACAGTCATCATGCCGAATATGTAAGCTGTGACCACAAATCAATTCCTTGGAAATTAGTATTATCTCACAGTTAGAATGCTAGGAAAGCCTCTATCATTAGAACATATAATTATCATTTTATTATTAAATTATTCACTGGACCTTATGTGCCTGTTTGGGGCATTCTCAAAATAAATTAGTTGTGTGGTGCTTTATAGGAAATAGAATAATGTAAGACGTGAATTTATGATCTAACATTGCATTTTCTCTCTCTGTTACACATAATCTTTGGGATTCAATTCATTTATCAGATTGTACCAGTCTCAGACTTCGAACAGTATTTTTTCCAGAAGGAGTTAATTATCCTATGTAGCTAATTTTGACAGTAGAGAGAAAAAAAAAAATCTGTAAATAATTAATGGCAATCTTTTCCCTCTTTCTTTCTTTATCTGAAAGATTGCTCAAGTCATGTTCCCTAAAGGTTTCACTGTTCCACTGAGACAAAATTGACAGGTGATGGCTAGATATTTTTAATTAGGAGAAACCCCAAAGTAAAGAGCTTTCCAGAAGGAGTAGCAGTTAGCCCCAGTAAACAATATTTGACACCTGCTTTGTTAAATTACGGTGAACACCTGCCATTTGCCACTCAGACTGCATACTGCTCACTAAAAAATAAAAGTAAAAAGTAAAAAAGTAGACTAGAGGCTTTAAACAGGTTAAAGATTTAAAATTAAATAAGCTTTAATCTTAACTTTAATGTTTAATTATATTTTATTACACAAGTAACATATGAGCTTATTCTCTTGCCAAAGAGTTAAAATTTTATATTAAAATTAAGATCTGATTTGACAAACACGTTTGAGCACATTTTGAATATTAACTCAAAAGGAAAGAGGCCAAAAATTTGCCATTTGGTTGAAATGGTGTTTTCTATAAGGGAAAATCATAAACACATTACCCTGTATCTCCCTAGACCTTTGTTTCTGGATAGTAATTTATGCCTTCTCACAACAAATGGAACAGATAGATAGACAATAAGCAAATTAATTATGTACTATATTCTACATTTCAGAGAAAAAGAATTGAGACTTCAATTGCTGAGAGAGATTACACTTTAAGCAGCCTGGACAGGGAGAGCTTTAATGGGAAAATTTTATTGGAACAAATAATGTGAAGGAAATGAGAAGGCTGCTGTGGATGTTTGAGAAGAGAGCTTGCCAGGGAGGAGAGTAGGTATAAAGGCCTTGCAATTGAGAGAGATTCTGACACATTCAGGTAAAAGCAAGAGAGCAAGTATGGTTTGCAAAGCAGTAAGGGAGCTGGCAAGAATGTATGGGGCTTTCTACATAATTGGTGGTATCCCATGTAAAATAAAAATGTGGGAATCCCTTGTTTAAACAGGAAGGGAAAAAAAAAGTACTGCTAAGGATTCTGCAAAATAAAGCTTTCCCCTTCCTTCCAGTCCTACTTTAGACTTATTGAGGTGTTTTTAAATGCACTTTGTAATATAGTTCTGAGTGAAGAAAAATAAAATTTCTAAATTATTAGCATCAATTTTCCTGATTAACTTCATACTGTGTAATAGCAGTTTTAGGTTCAAATATAAGAGCATTGAACTCACGTGGAATCACTGATATTACACAATTTGCATTTTGTAGTGTATATATAAAATCAGAATAGTGAAAAAAAACAGTACAACAAACTCAACTGCTTTTACCTCAACTTCTGATGCAAGTTCTCCCCACCCACGGTACCTTCAGCTTGCATGCATATGTGTTCGGCCATTCAGTTGTATCTGAATTTTTGCTACTCCATTGGGCTGTAGTCTGCCAGACTCTTCCGTCCATGGAATTTTCAAGACAAGAATACTGGAGCAGGCTGCCATTTCCTACTCTAGGAACCTTCACCTTACTGCTGAGTAAACACAAAATGGAAAGGAAAGGAACTGTGGGTTACTCTAGCTTTTGTATTCCTTCTTTGTCATTATCTTCAGCATAAATAGTCAGCTAATAGAGGAGTGTTCTAATGAGTATTAGTATGAGGAAGGAAAGGCATGATAGGGTTCCTTTCATCATTTTTTTGTCTTTAAGACTACCTTGCCCTTTTCCTTTCAAAGTAAGTTCTTGTTCAAATGGAAGAGTGGCGTCTTAGATCCATGATCAGCATAATGCTGCTTGCTTAGCTATAGATGCAGCATGCTTGCCTTGCTCTCATTGGAACCTTGTGAAGATCCACGCACTTTGCAACCCTTGGACTCTGCCCCCATGGCTCATTCCAAAGGGTATAAGAGAGCAGGACTGCAAGGAACAGCATACACATTGTGTCGGTCTCCTTACTTGCTCTTTTATCCACTGGATTTCATTGAAAAATCAAGGATTATATTGTAAGAATTTTAAGAAGGCAACAGAAGATTATATCAAACAGAAGCTATGTGGGGCTACACAGATCACAGACGTATGAAGCCGGCTTTGAAGGAAGAGACAGGAGCAGAAAGTTAATGAAAAGGCCACAGAGCCTCAACATAGAGTCTTGCCAGACACTAAGAATTTTGAATTTATCCCAGAGAAGAGTGAAAGTTAATGTAAAGTCTGGTGGGTGGAATAGTCATGTTGGCCTTTTATGTCAACATTACTGACTTTAGTGATCTTCATTTGCTGAAGCTTCAGCACTTTAGCCCTTTACAATGTACCTCAATTATTTTGAAGGCCCACAGGATATACTTCCTATATTCTGTCTTTTTGTAAATTTGCTGTGCTCCATAAGGCCATTTTGTCACTTCTAATTTTCCTCTGGTATAGAAATTTTTAAACACCATTTCAGGAAGCTAAAACTGGGTAGTAGTCTGTAAATGAAAACTGTCAGTACAATAATGACTATGCTCTAGCATACATTAAGAATTCAAATAAAATTACTTCACATTTTTTAAATGTGTGCTTTCTTTCTCCATGGGACTAAGACCCACGTCTAGAAGGAGGAGGAAGATACAGATTTGAATAACAACTGTTGTGTTGTACTTATAAACTCCTTCTGTTAATTACTTAAGATCATTTTACAAATGTATTCCTCTAAGGAGGCCTTTGAAGCAAACTTGGATTTGAATTTTGTCATTTACTAAAGGAAGACCATTTCTATTAACATTCAGTTCAGTTCAGTTCAGTCACTCAGTCGTGTCCGACTCTTTGCGACCCCATGAATCGCAGCACGCAAGGCCTCCCTGTCCATCACCAAATCCCAGAGTTCTCTCAAGCTCACATCCGTCAAGTCAGTGATGCCATCCAGCCATCTCATCTTCTGTCATCCCCTTCTCCTTCTGCCCCCAAACCCTCCCAGCATCAGAGTCTTTACCAATGAGTCAACTCTTCGCATCAGGTGGCCAAAGTACTGGAGCTTCAGCTTTAGCATCATTCCTTCCAAAGAACACCCAGGACTGACCTCCTTTAGAATGGACTGGTTGGATCTCAACTAATCCAAAGGACTCTCAAGAGTCTTCTCCAACACCACAGTTCAAAAGCATCAATTCTTCGGTTCTCAGCTTTCTTCACAGTCCAACTCTCACATCCATACATGACCACAGGAAAAAGCATAACCTTGACGAGACGGACCTTAGTTGGCAAAGAAATGTCTCTGCTCTTCAATATGCTACCTAGGTTGGTCATAATTTTTCTTCCGAGGAATATGCATCTTTTAATCAATTATCATTCTTCTTCTTCTTCTTTTTTTTTTTTTCCAGTCAGTGTTTTTCAAGAAAGAAGCTGGCCAGTTTGGTCTTGAATTCTAGATTTCTGATGCCTGGTATAAAAAAGTGATATTGATGCCAACCTTAAAGTCCTTAGATTTGACTGAATTCCAAAAGTGTGTTTTTCTCCATGCTTGCAGACAGTTTTAAGAACAGAATGTTCTTAAACTGGGTTTTTGTAGATCCAATCAAGAAGATTTCTAGGAACTACCTACACTGAAGGCTTCTGCACAGTTTAACCTCTAAAATGGTTACTTCTTCAAGTTTGCTATAACTGCCTCTCCCAAATCACAGTACCACTGAGCTCCTGGAGGATCACATAGCCAACAGTCAAGAAGTATTCAGGGCCGTGACCATGGCCTGAGTACAGACAAGGGAAAAGCAAATAAGGAGCTGGCTGGTTTTATGTAATTCGTTTCAATTGTACTTACTAACTTAAACCCTGATATGAGGCTAGGAACGAGTATCATCACTGGGCTATCTCTCCAGTCCTCTTTATTATGTATGATACTTTCCTTTCCTAAACTCAGCCAGTTTCCATACACTATTCCTTGATTTCTGGTTTCTCTGAAAACATGGACATTTTTGTTTTCTAAAGCTTTCAATGGCTATTATCACCTATGAATTATAATACATCTTTCTGATTATGGTTTTCAGGCACTCCATGGGCAGAACCCCATTCTGCCTCCCAGCTTTATCTCCAATTAAAATTTATCCCAAGTATATAAGTGACCAGCATTTTCCAAGTCTTCCACCTATGTGCACATGGTTTTGTCACATGGACTAGCTTTCACCCATTTCTATGTACAACTTCACAAAGGCCCAGTCCAGATTAATATTACCCTTTCTCAAACTTCCCATTTTAAATTATATAATGAACACTTTTAGAATGTTTAGTTATCTGCTAAAAAGAGTTCCAGAAAAACATCTATTTCTGCTTTATTGACTATGCCAAAGCCTTTGACTGTGTGGATCACAATAAACTGTGGAAAATTCTGAGAGAGATGGGAATACCAGACCACCTGACCTGCCTCTTGAGAAATCTGTATGCAGGTCAGGAAGCAACAGTTAGAACTGGACATGGAACAACAGACTGGTTCCAAATAGGAAAAGGAGTATGTCAAGGTTGTATATTGTCACCCTGCTTATTTAACTTCTATGCAGAGTACATCATGAGAAACGCTAG
The DNA here is from genome assembly GCA_006408695.1 of Aepyceros melampus. Lineage (NCBI taxonomy): Eukaryota > Metazoa > Chordata > Mammalia > Artiodactyla > Bovidae > Aepyceros > Aepyceros melampus. Next base: position 55,085 of record SJXQ01006966.1, on the reverse strand, counting down.
ACTAGAAGAAACACAAGCTGGAATCAAGATTGCCGGGAGAAATATCAATAACCTCAGATATGCATATGACACCACCCTTATGGCAGAAAGTGAAGAGGAACTAAAAAGCCTCTTGATGAAAGTCAAAGAGGAGAGTGAAAAATCTGGCTTAAAGCTCAAAATTCAGAAAACAAAGATCATGGCATCCGGTCCCATCACTTCATGGGAAATAGATGGGGAAACAGTGGAAACAGTGTCAGATTTATTTTTCTGGGCTCCAAAATCATTGCAGATGGTGACTGCAGCCATGAAATTAAAAGATGCTTACTCCTTGGAAGAAAAGTTATGAGCAACCTAGATAGCATATTCAAAAGCAGAGACATTACTTTGCTGACTAAGGTCTGTCTAGTTAAGGCTATGGTTTTTCCAGTAGTCATGTATGGATGTGAGAGTTGGACTGTGAAGAAGGCTGAGAACCGAAGAATTGATGCTTTTGAACTGTGGTGTTGGAGAGTCCCTTGGACTGCAAGGAGATCCAACCAGTCCATTCTGAAAGAGATCAACCCTGGGATTTCTTTGGAAGGAATGATGCTAAAGCTGAAGCTCCAGTACTTTGGCCACCTCAGGCGAAGAGTTGACTCATTGGAAAAGACCCTGATGCTGGGAGGGATTGGGGGCAGGAGGAGAAGGGGACGACCTAGGATGAGATGGCTGGATGGCATCACGGAGTCGATGGACGTGAGTCTGAGTGAACTCCGGGAGTTGGTGATGGACAGGGAGGCCTGGCGTGCTGCGATTCATGGGGTCGCAAAGAGTCGGACACGACTGAGCGACTGAACTGAACTGAACCATTGTTCCAAAACACTTAATCCTTACACTAACCTCATGCATAGATAGTGTCACATCCCCAATTTATAAATAAACAGAAGCACGGAAAGGTTAACGTACTTGGTAGAGGCCACGCAACTTTCTCTCTTCAATTCCGAGTTCTTAATAAATATCCTATGTGTGCGAGCGTGCGTGCTAGTCTCTTTAGTCGTGTCCAACTCTTGCGACCCCATGGACTGAAGCCCGCCAGTCTACTCTGTCTACGGGATTTTCCAGGGAAGAATATTGACGTGGGTCGGCATGCCCCTCCTCCAGGAGCTCTGGACCCAAGAATGGGAAACACATGTCCTGTCGCACCTGCACTGCAAACGAATTCTCTACTGCTGCGCCGCCCCAGGGAAGCCCCAGATAGTCTATATTATTCCTCAAAATGAAACTTTCTCAGTGTCTACTGTTTATTATTTTATTCCTTGGAAGTAAATTACTTGATTTTCCTTGTATTATAGGAAATGATGAAACTTTTATCCTCAAGATATTTAAACACTATGAAGTCAGAAACTGTACTTTATACTTAGCAGTATTTACCACAGTAAAGGGAAGAATTGAGGGCAGGGGAAGAAGGGGACGACCGAGGATGAGAGGGCTGGATGGCATCACTGACTCGATGGACGTGCGTCTGAGTGAACTCCGGGAGTTGGGGATGGACAGGAGGCCTGGCGTGCTGCGATTCATGGGGTCGCAGAGAGTCGGACACGACTGCGCGACTGGACTGGACTGAACTGAAGCACAGTATTTTGCTGAATCAAAATGAATAAGCAAGTCAAGGTTCGAGCCTTACCCATGTATTATTGCTGTGCTCGCCCTGGGGGTCTTCGCAGTGCGAAGGTTTCTGAGTGTGTCTTGTTCTGCTTTACACTCTTTACTTCTGCTTGTTGGTTTGTTCTGGAAAGGGTTCTCCTACATCTGGCATTTGGGTACCTGTTTACTACACCATAACAACACCATTATTATATTTTATTTACAAGTAGACATATTTTAGAGAAGTTAAGTAATCTGCCCATGGTATATGTGTATATATTATATTATAATATAATATGTAACTATAAAATATTAATAAAAATCATAGCAGATAAAATTTTTTTTAAAAGATAACTATGTAATATTATATTCACTATAATATAAACAGGTATAGGGTTCTATATAAAGAAATACTCTTCCCTACTATAAGAAATTGTACTGTAAGAGATATTTTCCCATTTACAAATAATGAGTTGAAAATGACAAATTTATTATGATTATTAATGGACAATTAACATAACACTTCATACCTATATAAGTTTTCATACTTTAGAAAACACATTTCCGTCTACTGTCTGGTTTATTTCTAGGGATGAGAGAAAGCTCATCTTTTAGCTCTGTATTCTGAGAGCCAGAAAGAGACTCTGAGTTACTAATGGTGCTAACTCTATAAAAGAAAAAAAAGAAGAATCTTGATTGCCAGTCCCAAGATCTTTCCAAGTAATTCTTCATCCACAAAAATAATTTACACAAATTTCTAGGGAAATAACTCATTTCCCCTTTATTCTGAAGAAAGCAATATGCATGCCAGGTCGCTGACAGCAGGTGTTAATTCTGCAAGTACTAATTTAACATAGCAGGTGTCAAATACACTGGGCATTAAACTTCATGGTTGCTGCAAAGTGATGACAGTCACAAAATGAGCTCTGATCAGGTGGCCACTGGCACACGCCGCCCTTCTGCTAGATTTTATCACTTACCTGAGCTGCATCCGCCGGGGCAGCATCCCACGGAAAGCAGCCTCTCAGAAGTTTACGGAGCAATGAGCACCTAACTCTAGGGAGATGCACATTTTCTCCATCTCCATCACCCCTTCCCCTCTTTAGTCACATATGATGTAACATATCAGGGTCATTATAATCATTTTAATTTTTAGAGTGATGAATAATACTGTAGGAAAATTATCAGCAGCTGCTGCAACATTAACTCCTTGCCCAAAATATTGCCAACCACCTGCTCCCATCCCATTCTTTCCCCCACTATTTATAAGTAATCTGGAAAAAATATGCACAGAAACCAAGACACCTAAAACGCATTTTCATTAATGAAAAATATAATTTCATGGAAGAGAAATGTAAATTTATGCCTTGCTATTTAATCTATATTTTTGGTGTTAGTAAAGTACACTTTCTAACCTGATTTTGGTTTCTCATATGTAATTTCTAGATGTCCACTCTCTGTATTCTTTATTTAAACCATATTCACAAGTTTCTCATTTTTTTAATTCAATTTTACTTTCCTCTGCCCTTTTCTTTAAGAATAGCTAGAATCTGAGAAGACAGACTGCTGTTGCTTGTAGAAAGGAGTGTCTGAAATGTTACTAAGTTCTGCAGAAAGTGAACAAAAGTTATAATATTCTCAATGTACTATTTTTAAGATGAAGAATGTTTATTGTTCAGGTTCATTTGACCTTAACCTAAACTCCTTAAAGTTTGAATATAAAGTTGCAGGTGATATGATAGCAATATGTGGCATAAATTAATTGTTTGTCAAAATCACTAGGCTCAAATTCTTTGAAATGATCCATCCGCAGAGGAAAAATCTATGCAAAGCCTGTCAGCTGTCAGATTTTTACTATTCTTGTTTAGTTGCTTAACAACTGTGTTCAGAGACTGAGGGAAGGGTGCATTTGTCAGGCTTTTGTGAAACAAAGAATTCAAATTCACAAGCCTTACCATGAGAATAAAGCCACCTACAGGGATTTTTTTTTATGCCAGTTTGATCTAAAAGAAATCAGATGCGATGCTGAGAGAGGTGCCACAGACAGGTAAGGGCAAAAGTCAGTGGCAAGAATACCAACTTCCAGGGGAGCAAATCCCAATGTTGCCTTTTATTTTTCTCTAATCAACCAATACGCAGTTTATGACCCAGTATGTGCCAGCCCACCTGTGATGCTCTTTAGAGAGGTCTTACTTCAGGAGAGGAAAGGAGGCCTGGAGTCTTTGAAATGGAGATCTAAAAATGTAATGAGGATGTACTCTTCAGATCATAAAGGTATTTTATGTAAGATCCGCTTTCATCATGGAGAGCTTATTGTATGAACAAAAAGACTGCTATGGAACCCTTATTTTAAAGGACTGCTAAACTTAGCCAGCCTGCCTCCTTCCCAAACTGTGAAATGAGATGAATTAGCTAGCCAAGGCTCTTTTAGCAGTGTTTATCATATTTATGGAATCATGACATTCTAACAGGCTTTCTACACTGGAGAGAGATGCTGGGTCTTGATCATAGTGCTGGTAATTGGAAAGTCTGGGCCAAGAAAAGTCTCTAGATACACTGACCAACTCAGAAATCATTAGTAACTATGCCTTCCTTTTCATATGTAAACCTAATAATAAAAACAGTTTAGTCCATGATGTTCGAATTCCTCTATCATGAGTAGAGATGATGCTAGGATGCTGAAGGTCCGCTGTCGGTCTTTAACCATGATTATGATTTAATCAACACCTACCTGTTATCTGTGATAGAGAGACAGAGACTGTACCTGTAATGGGGTTTCATGAGACTGATGTGGAGCTCAGTTAACTATATTTTCTACAAAATTAAGTGATATTGAATAAGCGATAGCCCTTTGAAACTGCAAACTTACTCTTAATATACAAAGAACTAAATTTTAAATGTGGAAATCACCAAAATTATATCTTGTGCATACAGGATCTGAAGATAGCTTTTTCGTTTGCAACCTCATAATTACTTCTGTTGTCTCTAAAACATTTAATTATAACTCAGTCTCTTATTTTCAAAAGCATGTTTTTACTGTCTTATTGCTGAATTTACTTCTTTCACACTAAGTCAAATTTATGTATGTACCAATCAAATCGTGGATAAAATTCTTGTCCAAGTCAGGGTAAATATTCTGAGAGAAACACATAGAGACATACACACACCATAATCTTCCCTTGTCAAGATGCATACAGATTTAGGCATAGCTGTGCTTTTTCTCATATGGAAAATCAATAGCAAAACAGAGACCTATGAAAACAATTTACCCTGTGATTTATCTGGTTTATTTCTCTCACTTCAGAAAGGGAGACAATTCTTAATGTATAATCCAGGACAAATTGTTGTTTTGTTTGTTTTCCAGGAAATTTTCACTAAAAAATATTTTACTTTTTTTTTTTTTTTTTGCTTGTTTCATCATTCTCAGACAGTAAACTTTGTTAGCATACATTGTAGGACAAGTTCTAAAATTGTTGTTGTTTAGTTACTAAGGCATGTTTGACTCTTTTTATGACCCCATGGGCTGTAACCCTCCAGGCTTCTCTGTCCATGGAATTTTCCAGGCAAGAATATTGGAGTGGGTTGCCATTTCCTTCTCCAGGGGATCTTCCTGACCCATGGATTGAACTCATGTCTCCTGCATTGGCAGGCAGATTATTTACTATTGAGCCACCAGGCAAGCTAGTTAAATTGTAAAATACATAGGGAATGACCAGGTTGTGTGATGCTGTGTTTGATAAGGATTTGGAATGTTCTGGAATTATTGTTTTAAGCAATGATATATTCCTTGAGTATCTGTGGAAAGGACATAAATGTGCTTTGACATACAGAATAAAATGCTTAAAGGAAAAAAAAACATTGAGAAAGATGATAGATACTTACTTTCAAGAGTTAACTTCTACACTTCTCCACTGTTGAAAATAACCTATCCCCTCAACCTCATTAATGTCCTTATTACCTTCCTTCTTATGCCACTGCTGTTTACATGTAAGTTTTATGCTCACTGCAGGATTTGTGGAAATAGGATCACTACCCAAACAATCACTGTACACTTCACAAATTGATTTTATATAGTGTCCTCTATGTCACATATTTTCAATAAATATTTAAGAGATTTTTAAACTTTATTGGAGTCAGGCAGTGAGAAAGCAATTGCACATAGGTTATTCCCATTAGGAAAACAACAAAAGAAAATACGTGGGAGTTCATTTGCAAAATGTGTTTCTCTTGCACTGAGTTCTATAAAAACTATGCCAAATGGGTCCGCCTGTGAGAGGGAATAGATTTTATAACTTAATAACACATGATTATTATTTCTGAGATAAAATACACTTTTCATGTAGATACTTCTTACAAATGTCTCCCTTAGAAAAGTCAAGAACAACTGAAAGATTAACTCAGGAATGCCATTCAGGAGAGTTAACTTTTGACAAGGATAGAATTTTGAGAATGTAGAAAGCCTGACTCTTAAATGCCAGTCTCAAGAAACTTTCTGACAAATGTTCCCTCAAAGTCAATGTACGGATCAAATCTCTGATGAGTGGCCCACATGACTAAATGGCCTATTTTGTTGCTAAACACACAGATTCTAGATATTTTTCCATGTAATTTTTTTTCAATGAACAATTATCAACCACTGAGGTTGAGAAATATGATCTAATGATGGAAACAAGTTGCAGATCCCAGGACCTATGAGTGGATCCAGGAGCATACACTGTTTTGGGGGATAAGAGGAAAGAATGTCAAGGGGTAAGCAACACACAGTCATGCTAGCAGCAAATTATCTACCAGCTCTCTTTTCCCCAGGGGAGTGAAATTTAACTGTTTTGATTCACCAACTCTTTGGAGAACTTTGTAAAATAATGTACCATTAACAGAAAAATACACAAACACCAAACATTCAGTATCCCATACATCTCTCTCTCCCTTGCTCTTCTCTTGCCTCACACCAATCTAGTCATGATAGCCTCTTTGTCAGTTTCTAAACATCCAGAATCACAGTCAGTCTTTGTACTGACCATCCATCTGCCTGGAAGGATCCTCCTTCATTTATCTGTCTGGTTCACTGTTTTAGTTCCTCCAAGATACAGTTCAAATATCTCCTCATATGGATGACAACAACTGATCTAATTAAAGCATCAACCCCTTATCATCTTTCCCTTCTAGATACCCCCTTATTTTGTGCTATATTTTGTAGCACTCTGTAAATGTTGTATAGTTAATTTTTTCTTTATTTTTTTCTCTTTATATTTTTATCCTTCCATTTGAAAATGAGATCCATCAGGTCGAGAATGTTTGCATAGTTTTCTGTTAATGTCGGTACACCTGGGACATGGTTGTTGTTGTGTCCTGCTCTGGGACCCCCATGGGCAGCAGCACACCAGACTTCCCTGTGGTAGATAACCCTAGATGTGTATAGAATGAATGAATGCAGTTTCAAGGAAGCAGTCTAGCATGATGCCAAAGGACAGGCTTTTGGGAATAAATGGATCTGGAAGCATCTTGGGTAAGCCCTTAGCGAGCCTGTGGCCACATAGCTTTATATTGTGAGATTTTGCTTCTGGTAACTTACAGAAGGGTAATAAGAGAGCCTACAGTTATGTAGGGTTCAGAAACAGAATGCTATCTCCTCTCACACATCCTCTTTTCTATCTTCCAACTTCTGTAGGAAAAAAATAAAATGATCTTCAGACAAATTCTGAACTTCTGTGCCATATAACATGACAGGCACAAAAAGGCAGGCTCATTAACACTTGAAGAGAAATAAAATTACTTAGATAAAGAGATAAAGCCAATCTAAATTATTAAGTTCTGAGAGGGAAAAAAGATGAAGTGAAATACAATGAATAGAGGACAGTTTGAGCAAAGAGAAATGAGGATGTGATTGGTGAATAAAAAGTTTCAGAAAAGTCTGACCTGTGAAAATTAAGGTTCTAAGAAATATTGCTGGAGGTTATGAATTGCATTCTCTTTAATGTGTTTCAAGTAAGGACTGGAATGATTTTGTTCTTGTAGCTATTTAAATTGGATTGTTTGAATGCTTCCTGGGTAATAATGGATAGATATTGATTCCAGAATTCATGTGGGTTACAAATATAAAACTTATACAAAAAGGCTGGTACATTGCATGGTCTATTGTCGGTACTCAATAATTTAGCGGAGTGAAAAATACTCACCATGTTTACGCCACCTAACACACTGATTTAGTTATGTAGCACTTATTTATTAAATACTTACTGGCGTCTGGAAACTACGCTTGTCTTAAGAATAAAATAGAGAAAAAGAGAGCAGTGATTCCTGAACTTATGGATTCTGTTTCCCAGGTATTTAATTCAGGACAAACACACAAGTAGCCTCTGGCAAATTTTTGGGAGAGTATACCGTATGTGCATTTTTTTCTCCTGGGGTTGAACCCTAAAGTTTTGATTAGATCCTCAGAGCAACCTGTTACCTTAATACCAAGAAATCCTCTGCCTCAGTGAGAGAAGTTGGAGTCAAAAACAAATTAGACTGAGGGGTGAAATGAATGGCAAGTAAGGAAATTAGGACCTCGAGAGCAAAGAATAAAAGGCAAACAATAGCTGAGACACACTTTGTTAGTTAAATCATTAGTTTTAAATGACGGAGAACCTGAGCACATTTAGAAGTTGAGGGACAGGACTTAAACTCACTGTATAAAAATAAGAATGAAAGGTACAGATTAAAAAAAAAAAAAGAAGAAAGAAAAGAAAACATCGAATACATAAAAATCCCAGAGAAGATAAGAGAAGACATGGTCATGAACTTAACTGGTTTTATCTGAAGAGCCTTGTTTGACACTTCGTAATGAAATCTTTGAATTATTTGCTTAGTGCTTTAAAGATGAATTCAACACGATAACTTCAGACACACTCGTCATAGAATTTGAGCTTCTCATCGTGATTCACTAAAAGTGCCAAATCAGCTAAACAAACAACAGTGAACTAGCATTTTCAACAAGTAAAAACTGATCTTTAAATTAGTATCTTGATCAGCAGGGATCTTGCCTAGAGGCTATAAATGGAGGGAGGTGGATCCTAAACTAGAAGACAGAACAAGGACAACTTTACTGGAAGGAGTAGGGAGGGAGAGCTGGCACTTAGCAGGAAGTGTTACCTTGGAGTATCACCAAGAGCTTTGGAGTTCTTGATTCAAAAGCTGGTTCTTAAAAAACCGAGAAGACATTAAGACTGAGTATGCCCGAATAACTTCCCAGGTATCTCAGTTGGTAAAGAATCCACCTGCAGTGCAAGAGACCCCAGTTTGATTCCTGGGTTGGGAAGTTGCCCTGGAGAAGGGATAGATTACCCTCTCTAGTATTCTTGGGCTTCCCTGCTGGCTCAGATGGTAAAGAATCTGCCTGCAATGTGGGAGACCTGGGTTCCATCCCTGGGTTGGGAAGACCCCTGGGAGGAGGGCAAGGCAACTCATCCTATTTTTCTTGCCTGGAGGATGTCCATGGACAGAGGAGCCTGGCAGGCTACAGTCCATGGGATCACAAAGAGTCAGACATGACTGAGCAAATAAGCACACCACAGCACACACCTGAATAAATCTAGGTTTTACTCAAGGCATCAGCACTTGTAGTTCTCAAACAAACAGCCAGAAGAGAAATTGTTTTATTTCTATTTTACTCCAGATAACAACTAAGAGTATAAAGAAAAGCCATTTTCTCTGCATACTTTGAAACAGATACATATCCTAAAAAAACAGTGCCTCCTGGTTACAGGGAAAGATCACTGACACTGACATTCACAGTATAAACTCCTTGGAGTTTATATTGCAACTTATGCTTCCACAGGGAAGTTTAAGGAGAAGGCAGATACATTGAGCAGTAAGGTCTACTTGTTTGTGTGTTGCTTTAGAAGATAATCTGCCACTGAAAATTAGTAAGTGAATTTAATGCTATACTTAAAAAATAATAATAATAACCTCAAAAGCCGGTCTAAGATTGCATCATAGGAAGACTCTGAACCTACCTTCTCCTACAGATACTCTGAATTAACACAGACATATAAAGCAATTCCTCCAAAAGAAGATGTGAGGGATGACTGAACAGCTTCGGCACATAGAGGGACCACATACGTATAGGTGAGAAAAACAGGGACACAGTGTCCATGGAACTCCACTTTTATCACAGCAGCCTGCAGTAGGGAAGGATATCCATGAGGAACGTGAGCCCAGACTCAGCCTAGGACAAAGCAAAGTACATCCGTTTAAAGGGCACGTAATCTATGCAGGAAGAAAATCCAATTACTAAACTTTAAGTGTCTACAAAGTGAGCAGGGGGATGCTGGAACGCTGTGAGGAGTCAGAGGCACCAAGGAGCACCACTGATTTTGAGCCCCTCCAGATTCCTCCTATCCCACGCTCACCCCAGCCATCCATCAGGGCAACGCTGGTGTGGGCAGTCTCTGCTGCGGACGCTCCCGTACAAGGCCACTGCTTCAAGATGAGAAGAGGTAGCTGTTTTGCTTCTCAAGATGAGAAGCAAACACAGAAGGTCAAACAAAATGAGGACACCGAGGAATATATTCCAAATGATAGAATAAGGTAAAAATCCAGGGTGGGGAACTAATGAAATGCAGATAAGTAAATTCCCTGGTAAAGAGTTTAAGGCAATGGTCATAAAGATGCTCACTGAACTCAGAAAATGAATGAATGAACCCCACAAGGACATTAACAAAGGTTTAGAAAACATAAGAAAATGTTCATAACTAAAGAATATAAATGAAAAATACAGTAGAAGACTGATATAGTGGAATGAGTAAACAATTTTGAAAAGAAATGTGGAAATCACTCAATCAGAACAGAAAAGAGAGAGAAAAATGTTTTAAGAAATTAATAGTAGTATGATAGACTTCTAGGACAATATCAAGCATACTAAAATTTGTGTTATAGAGAGAGAGAGAGAAAGAGACAGAAATAATTATTTGAAGAAATAACACCTGAAAACTTCCCTAACCTGTTAAATATATATATACATAAAAATCTAGGAAGTATAGAATCCCAAACAACAAGAATCCAAAGAGATCCACACCAAAATATATTATAGTTAAAATGGCAAAAATTAAAGATAGAGAAAAATCTTACAGTCAACAAGAGGAGGGGAAAAAAATCACATACAAGGGAAACCCCATAATGGCTGTCAGCTTGTTTTTCAACAGAAACTTTACAGACCAGAAGAAAGTGGCAGGATATAATGAATGCTGAAAGGGGAAAAGCAAAAAAATAAAACTTACAGTATAGAATCCAACTAACTAACATGGTTATCACTCAGAATTGAACAAAAGATAAGCAGATTCCCAGAAAACTAAAACACACAGAAGTTCATCGCCACTAAACTAGTCTTACAAGAAATGTTAAATGGACTTCTTCAAATGGAATAAAAAAACCCCACAATTTGAAATACGAAAATACATAAAAGAAAGAAAAAAGATCTCACTGGCAAAGGCAAATGTGTAGAATAGGCAGTGGATCAGCTCCTTAAGAAGTTAGCATGAACACTACTGACAAAGTAAAACAATCAAGCACAGGTAAACCTTGAAAAATGCACAAAATAACTCTTCATTAAAAAATAAAAAGGAAAAATGCAGGTTTGAACTGCCTGGATACACGTATACGTGAATCATTTCAATATTTACCCCACAGTACTACACAGTCCACGGGTGATTTCATCTATGGGTGGGAAACTGTAGATCTAGAGAGCAAACTATAAAATTACACAAAAATTTTTAAATATGTGGTGAGTGGACACAACTAACCCATCATATAACTGTGTGACTACAATAAGTATTTAAAGGACACAAAATAACAGAATGCAAAATACATCACAAATATAAAACATGTTAGGAAGAAACTAAAATGCAAGGTTTTCACATGTTCAAATTCAAGTGACTGTCAGCTTAAAATGGTCTGCTATGCATACAGGTTGATATATATGAACCTCTTGGTAACCACAAACCAAAAACTTGCATTGAATACACAAAAAATAAAGACAAAGGAATATTAAAATAACACTAAAGGAATCCATCAAATCACAATGGAAGAATCAAGAGAAGATAGGAACATACTTGCATGCTTAGTCACTTAGGTTGTGTCCGACTCTCTGTGACCCAAGGGACCATGACCTGCCGGGATCCTCTGTCCATGGGATTCACCAGGCAAGAATAGTGGAGTGGGTGGCGATTTCCTTCTCCAAATCTGACCTGAGAAGAGCCAAAATGACTGCCACAAGGGAATACAGGAAAAGGCACTACAAAAACAATTAACAGGCAATAAGGACATATTTATCCATAGTTCAGTTCAGTTGCTCAGTCACGTCTGACTCTTTGCGACCCCCAGAACGGCAGCACAGTGCAAACAGTGGCAAAGTGTCAGACTTTGTTTTTTTTTGGGCTCCAAAATCATTGCAGATGGTGACTGCAGCCATGAAATTAAAAGACGCTTACTCCTTGGAAGAAAAGTTATGACCAACCTAGACAGTATATTCAAAAGCAGAGACATTACTTTGCCGACTAAGGTCCATCTAGTCAAGGCTATGGTTTTTCCTGTGGTCATGTATGGATGTGAGACATGGACTGTGAAGAAAGATGAGCACCGAAGAATTGATTCTTTTGAACTATGGTGTTGGAGAAGACTCTTGGGAGTCCCTTGAAATGGCAACCCACTCCAGTACTCTTGCCTGGAAAATCTCATGGACTGAGGAGCCTGGTAGGCTAAAGTCCATGGGGTTGCGAAGAGTCAGACATGATTGAGTGACTTAACTAACTAACTTAACTTGAGAGTCCCTTGGACTGCAAAGAGATCCAACCAGTCCGTTCTGAAGGAGATCAACCCTGGGATTTCTTTGGAAGGAATGATGCTAAAGCTGAAACTCCAGTACTTTGGTCACCTCATGCAAAGAGTTGACTCATTGGAAAAGACTCTGATGTTGGGAGGGATTGGGGGCAGGAGGAGAAGGGGATGACCAAGGATGAGATGGCTGGATGGCATCACTGACTCGATGGATGTGAGTCTGAGTGAAATCCAGGAGTTGGTGATGGACAGGGAGGCCTGGCGTGCTTCTATTCATGGGGTCACAAAGAGTCGGACACGACTGAGCAACTGACCTGAACTGAACTGCAGCACGCCAGATTTCCCTGTCCATCACAGACTCTCAGGGCTTTCTCAAACTCATGTTCATTGAGCTGGTGTTGCCATCCAACCATCTCATCCTGTCATCCCCTTCTCCTCCTGCCTTCAATCTTTCCCAGCATCAGGGTCTTTTCCAATAGTCAGTTCTCTCCATCAGGTGGCAAAAGTATTGGAGTTTCTGCTTCAACATCAGTCCTTCCAATGAATATACAGGACTGATTTTCTTTAGGATTGAATAGTTTGATCTCTTTGCAGTCCAAGGGATTCACAAGAGTCTTCTCCAACACCACAGTTCAAAAGCATCAGTTCTTTGGTGCTTAGCTTTCTTTATGGTCCAACTCTCACATCCATACATGACTACTGGAAAGTTATGGATTTGACTAGACAGAACTTTGTCAGCAAAGTCATGTTTCTGTTTTTAATATGCTGTCTAGGTTTTTTATACTTTTCTTCCAAGGAACAAGTGCCTTTTAATTTCCTGGGTGCAGTCACCATCTGTGGTGATTTTGGAGCTTCCGAAAATAGAGTTTGTCACTGTTTCCATTGCTTCTCCATCTATTTGCCATGAAGTGATGGGACCAGGTGCCATGATCTTCCTTTTTTGACTGTTGAGTTTTAAGCCAGATTTTTCACTCTCCTCTCTCACTTTCATCAAGAGGCTCTTTAGTTCTTCTTCACTTTCTGCCATAAGGGTGGTGTCATCTGCATATCTGAGGTTATTGATAATTCTCCCGGCAATCTTGATTCAGCTTCTGCTTCACCCAGCCTGGCATTTCACATGATGTACTGTGCATATAAGTTCAATAACCAGGGGGACAATATACAGTCTTGAAATCCTCTTTTTCCAATTTTGAACCAGTCCATTATTCCATGTCTGATTCTAACTGTTGTTTCTTGATCTGCATACACGGCTCTCAGGAGGCAGGTAAGAGGGTTTGTTATTTCTGTCTTTTGAAGAATTGTCCACAGCTTGCTGTGATCCACGCAGTCAAAGGCTTTGGAAGAGTCAATAAAGCAGAAGCATTTGTTTTTTCTGAATTCCCATGCTTTTTCTATGACTCAGTGGGTGCTGGCAATTTGGTCCATGGTTCCTCTGTCTTTTCTAAATCCAGCTTGAACATCTGGAAGTTCTTGGTTCATGTATTGTTGAAACCTAGCTTGAGAATTTTGAGCATTATGTTGCTAGTGTGTGAGAGGCGTGCAATTGTGTGGTAGTTTGAAAATTCTGTGGCATTGCTTTTCTTTGGGATTGGGATGAATACTGATCTTTTCTAGCTTTGTGGCCACTGCTGAGTTTTCCAATTTGGCATTTTCAAATGTCAATTTTGCTGGCATATTGAGTGTAGCACTTTCACAGCATCATCTTTTAGGATTTGAAATAGCTCAGCTGGAATTCAATCACCTCCACCCTCTTTATTCATAGTGAAGCTTCCTAAGGCCCACTTGACTTCCCATTCCAGGATGTCTGGCTCTAGGTGAGTGATCATAGCATTGTGATTATCAAAATAGCAAGAAACAAGATGTATTTATGAGGATATGGAGAAAAAAGAACCCCTGTACACTCTTGGTGGGAGTGTAAATTGGTGTAACCCCTGTAAAAAACAATATGAAGTTTTCTCCAAAAAATTAAAATGAGAACTACTATATAACCCAGCAATTCCATTTCTATGTATATATTTGAAGGAAACAAAAATATTAATTTGAAAGAGTTAATAAACCTCATTGTTTACTTCAGCATTATTTACAATAGCCAAGATATGGAAGCAACCTGAGTCTATAAATCAATGGACAATGAAGTCTGGGAGATATAGACATAATGGAATATTACTCAGTGATAATAAAGAACAAAATACTGCCATTTGTGAAAACATTAGAGATATGCCAAGTGAAACAAGTCAGAGAAAAACAATATATGATCTTATTCATAGTTGGAGTCTAAAAAGCAAAACCATGAACAAACATAAGAAATAGAAACAGACTCACAGATACAGAAAACACACAGGTGGTCGACAGAGGGCAGAGTGATGGGAGGATAGACAAAATCTGCAAATTACGAAGTACAAACTTATAAAATAAAAGGTCACAGGGACATAATGTAGAGCGTAGATAACTTAGCCAATAATGGTGTAATAAGTTAGAACGGTGACACACGGTATGTAGACTTATTATGGTGGTCATTTCAAGAGTGTAAACATATTAAATCACTCTGCTATATAGCTGAAACCAACATAGTACTGTCTGTCAATTATAAATCAATTTAAAACATACATTAGTATTAATGTATTTAAAACTCCTGGCGCATTGCCTGGACCTTAGTAGGAGGCTTAATAAAAGACAGGTATGAAATTCCATGGACAGAGGAGCCTGGCAGGCTACAGTTGCAAAAATTCGGACACGACTGAACAACTTCACTTTCTTTTTTTCTTTCTTTTCTATTTTTGAAAAAAAAAAAAAAAAAAATTCACTCCTGAACAGCACTGGCCCTTTCTTTTGGCCATTCATAAATCACTCCTACATTCTCAGACTCAACAATGATTTACATAAACTGATTTAATCAATTCCTATAAAAGGAGTCATTACGTGTGAGTTCTCTAGATCAGCATCTCCAGCGCTAACCCCTTCCTCATTCCCGAAGGGGAACTACTTTCATGAATTTGTTCTGTATTTTTAGGGCCTTTTAAAATATTCATTTGGTTCATTAAGTACCCAAATTATGAATACTAAATTCTATGCGAGAATTTCATTATTATTTTTTAATGTTACAATATCATTCTGCAGCCATTTTTGCATTTAATAGTTAATATAATATGGGGGGGTATTGTTCTCAGACTCACTTCTTATTTGAGTATCTTTGCCTCAGTATAGATATACATTGCTATGATTTATTTGGGCTTCCCTGGGGGCTCAGAGGTCAACAATCCACCTGCAATACAGGGAGATGTGGAACCACAGGGATCCCGAGGTCAGGAAGATGCCCGGCAGGAGGAAATGGCAACCCACTCCAACAGTCTTGCCTAGAACACCTTACGGACAGGGGAGCCTGGTGGGCTAGAGTCCATGGAGTTGCAAAAGAGTCACACACAGCTGAGTGACTAAACAACAGCAGCAATGGTTTATTTAGCCGTTGCCTTTGATGGCTTTTTCATTGTTTGGTTTCTATTTGCTTGTTTTATAGCATTTCATAAGGCTGTGGGAACATGCTGGGGTCGTTTTCTTAGCTTTTTAATAAAATGCAGAAACGGATTGTGCTCTTGGGCTTCCCTGAGAGCTCAGATGGTAAAGAATCTGCCTGCAATGCAGGAGACCCTGGTTCAATTCCTGGGTTGGGAAGACCCACTGGAGAAGGAATGGGCTACCCACTCCAGTGTTCTTGGGCTTCCCTTGTGGCTCAGCTGGTAAAGAATCCTCCTGCAATGTGGGAGACTTGAGTTCGATCCCTGAGTTGGGAAGATCCCCTGGGGAAGGGAAAGGCTGCCCATTCCAGTATTCTGGCCCAGAAAATTCCATGGACTGTATAGTCCACGGGATCTCAAAGAGTCAGACAAATGGGCAACTTTCACTTTCACACAATCAGAATATTTGGTTAACTGGAGACTATGCCATTGTTCTGTGGATCCAATCTTCAGCAAAGCCAAGGATGAAGATTCGCAAGATCAGATAGTAACAGGAAAGTGTCAAAGTAGCAGAGGAAAAGGTGTATGTCACATAGTAACTTTCACTGACAGGCTGAATTACAAACGTTTCTTGAACCTTCTAGTCCTGAAGATGTATCAACAGAAATTGCGTCATTGAAACTGGTAGAGGTTTGGTTCATTACAGAATTTGTACTAAAAGGAAGTATAAAAATGAAAAGAAAAAGAGTGTCCTTCTGAGACATGAAACATACTTCATTTCAGTAAAATTGATTAGTTATTGAGAAGATAATACTAGACCAAAACCACAAACCAGGAAAGATTTTTAAAAATCCCAACAAATAAAGTCCTTAAACTCTCTTCTTTCACATGCAAAATGAAGGATTTGAAGGAAGAAAAGTGTACATTCTTAATTCTATGCTTTCTAAATGAATTCCATAAAATTAACATTTTCTCTAATAATAAGATCTCAGATTTAAAATGGCTGTTCAGTAGGTATGTAAGCATTTGTGTATAGAAGCAATAAGGAAAATCAGAAGAGAAAACGTCAGAGATTCATTTCCAGTTGTCTCTGAACGACCTATTGAGGCTGGGACTTGTCCTTCCTTTCAGGGGTAGGGATTTGCCCACCTTCAATTTGTCTATAGGAGCTGAAGACCACTAATGTCTGCAAGTATCAGGCAGATGGTAATTCCTTGAAATCTCCACAAAACTGGCATATAGGCTCAACCTGAGTAATGCTTGAGCCCAAAATATTTATTCCCTGAATACGCATCTGCTTTTATCCTTGCTTCACAAAGAGAGAGAGTATTAAAGAAGGAGAGTCCCCGTGCTAGGATAAAGTCCCATATAGTATATCTCTGTATCTCCACAGTTTGCCACCAGCTGAACTTTCTGCTTGGCACCTACACTAAATAACTTGTACCAGTATTCACAATAATTTATTCAAGTTGCTCTCAAAAAATTTTACTGGAACTAGCTTCCTATCTACTTTCTACTTGTAGATAACATTAATCTCTTTTTTACTTTCTTACAAATTTTTAATTTTGGATTTATATGGGAGTCTATATTAACCTATGTATGATTTTTATAATTGGCTTTTCTTTTCATATTCAATATTTGTCAGTCCATCTGTAAACCATTTTCACTCAACGAGTCATTAAAAGGAACCTGAGACTTTGCTTTTTATGTGAATATACTTTAAAGCATTTATCAAATAAGCCAAGAGAGCAAGGAAATGGCCACATACCTTAGGTATGTGTGTGGTGAAGGATGCGGAGGTCTATTTAGAAGGGCAGAGCTGCAGAATGCAGGAGAGCAACAAGGAAAAGTTTAGACTCTTCACATGGTTAAAACGTCCAGCTCTCCCATGACTGCTACATTATGTGGAAGCACTGTCTTTTTGAAAATGAACAGTCTTAGAGCTAGCTTATAAATTGCATACATTCGAGCCCACACCAATTACAAAGAAAACAGATTACCCTGTCTTTCTCCTCTGTGTTGCTTTTACTTAAATAGGCATTCAGGTGGAAAAATGCCAGCCTTCCTGCCCTGGGGCTTGTTGAGTTCACTCACAGATGTCTGGCTCAGATTACAAACCTATACAACAGTACCGAGCCAGGCTGAGCCTGGGAAACTCCTTGACATCATAATGAAATATAAAAGTTTGAATGATCACCTGAAATAGCTCTAGGATAGCTTTTGCTAATTTCAAAGCAGCTCTTCTTACCTTTCCTAAAAGGAGCCTTCCTTAGAAAACCTATTCATCACCGTAACCTATTTTGGGAGGGGAAAAATGCCAAATGGAAGCAGAGGACCAGTGGGAATGACAATAGGCAGAACACTCTATTAATCTGACATTGATGGGGAATGATCTGTATACATATGTTAATTTTACAGATAACTGAAGCTTAACTTCTCAAGCACTTGAAAGTAACCATTTTAATAGAAATATTTCTGAAACATATTACACACATTTATGCCTTCTAAAACACGATGAGTTTCATATAATTTTACTTTTTCTCTTAAGGCTCATAGCGTCTATCTATCTGAACGCCAATCTGTTCTGTAATATAATAGCAAACAGAATCAGCATGACATGGAGAGCTGTGGAACAGGTCACAGTCAAATATTGTTCAGCTCTTCTCTCTCCTCAACCTGTGAACTGCTAAGTTTTCCTATTGTTTGTGTCCCTAACTGGCTACCTGTGAGCCTAATTCTAATTTAATTCTCCAGTAATTCTGAAAAACTGCATAACTAGGCTTATTAGAAATATTAGGACTTATAAAGGTATCTTAACAGAACTTCAGCATTTCTCTGAAGCAATATCATGCTTTACTTATTCACCCACAGATTCACACAACATATTCTATTGGATCCTTCCCATTGTCTAGGTGGAAAGCACCTCCTCAAGAGAGGAGAACTTGGACTAATAAAGTTAAAGAAAAGGAAATAAAAATTCCAATTATTGAGGTCATATGTAGGGTCAGGAACTTCAGATGAAATCACAAAACCTTTAAACAAACCAAATAATATTTCTCTATTTAACAAATGAGGGAAATAAAACTCAAGTTTAACTCGCCCGGTGTCATAGGAGCAAAGGTGAGATTTGCAGCTTTGTATTTCTGGGCTTCACTGTGCTCAGATGGTAAAGCATCTGCCTGCAGTGCTGGAGACCCGCGTTCAATCCCTGGGTTGGGAAGGTCCCCTGGAGAAGGAAATGGCAACCCACTCCAGTACTCTTGCCTGGGAATTCCATCGACTGAGAAGCCTGGTAGGCTACAGTCTATGGGGTTGCAAAGAGTCGGGCATGGCTGAGCAACTTCACTTTCACTTTCTCCCCAAATGCCATTTCTCTTCCTCTTTCTTCCCATCTCCCTCTAACACACACAGTGATGTGAAGAGGGTACTGAAAGTGAAGTCACGTGCCCAAAACGGCAATGCTCCCAACAGCCCATCTTTACGCTTCCTCTTACAGTATTGACAATCTGCTGACGTGCCCTCAGTTGCAAGTATGAGCTCTCATTCAATGACTTTTTTCCTTCTTCTTCACACAACCAATATGGGCTTGGTCATAGCTAGATTTTATGGAACTAAGACAGCCATAAAACGGAAATCTGGATAAAGTGAGATGGTGCTGACTACTGTGGGGGCAATCTTCTGCCCAACTGGTTGATTATTTATTAATTTCAGGAAGGCGGGAAATGAGCAAGCATATAAGGGTGATTCAGTGAACAGAAGGAAAGCAGCAGGGTCAATAAATGCTGGAAAAGGTGCACACAATCAAGCTTATGGAGGACCTTGATCAAGCCATCTGCTGTGAGGAGCCAGCGCTGAGCAGCACGTTCTGTGGAGCTTCCCGTGGTGAACAGCTCACCACCCGGGATGCGGAGGGAGGCATTTGAAAGAAGCCAGGCCCCAAATGCCAGGGACAATTATCTGTATTAAAAAATTAACTGCTGCACCTAGGAACTAGAGAAAAACTATCAGCAACTTGAAAGTAAATATTTTTGAACAAGAGGCGTGTTTCCGTGTGTACCCTTTCTGTTATTCTTCAGGCGTGGCTTGCTTATCTTCCTTTTTTATAATAAATAGTATTTTTCTCTTTCAACACGTTCACTAATAATAATGTTCAAAGACCATAAGATTTGTACGTGAAACCATCCAAATTTGAGTTTTTCCTAAATAAAATCAAAACAGGTTCTAAAATAATCTAGGCTTTAAAAACTGAAGCAAAATATTAGGCATACAAACCATTAAGAGCTACCTAATGGTTTGCCTTCAAGATTAGAGAAAGGAATATAGGCAATAGTGAGTTTAACATTTGGGGCTTTAAGATACTTCTAAAATGTCCCTCATCTCCCTTTATGTTTGTAGCAAGGATGAGAGAAACAGCTCCCCTTGATCTGACATTCAGACCAAATGAATGTGCTCTCAGTGAAAGAAGAACCACGAAGAAGCCAGGGATCACTCAGAGGTGTTACTATGTGCCTTCAGGCAGGCGATCAATGAGTCTTCATCTCTTCTCAGGTTAAGATGAGACACCGCAGGCCACCATCCTCCATCCTCGGCTCAGGCTGAATTAGGCATGACAGCCATGCTTGTGAGGAGACACTGTGCACTCACAGAAAACACCAAGATTCGGTAATCATCTTTTGTTTTATCCCCATTCACTTAAAAGGAAACAAAGTTCTCTAGAGCAGACCCAGTGAACAATGTTCATAAGAACAATAGAAATGAGATATTAATCACATGCATTCTAATGCCTCTAGTGAAAGGATGATATGAATAATAAAGTGATTAATAGAAGACAACAAACCTTTGAGTCCCTGTCAGCATTTGTAAGCAGCATGCTTGAATAATTTAATGAATTAATATATCCTCCATGAAAGCCTGGAAGCCAGAATTATCTTCAGAAGGGTCACACCTTATTTTCAAGTTTCGAAGCTCTGTGCTAATTCCCTGAATTGGTATGCAAGCCAGGGTTCTTGCTTTAACGTTCACTGCAGAACTGAAGCCTAAACATTAAAACACATCACAACCTAGCGGGCTTTCAGGGAAACACTAGACAGACAATGTCAGTTTTGATTGAGCTCTTCTTCTATCGGAGACAATTTAGCACATGCCAACTTGCTTAAACAACAACAACAAAATCCTTGTCACCCTGGCTGTAATGAAATCTTGAAGAAAAGCTCTACAAAGCAAACAGGAGATAACACAAAACAAGTTTATCAGAGAAACGTCAAGAAGGCAACCATGATTGTGAAAGGACATTCTTCTTCTTCTACAACATCGTCTTTGAGCCAGTCAGAACTTACTGCCGAAAGAGATAACTTAATAATAATGAAGCAGGTTGCTTCCCTGCAAGAGCGATGCCAGCATTAAAATAGTTATCTGGCAGCCAACACCAAAACCATGGCAGCACATTAAAACTGGCCATAAAAACAGTAAATGGTCTTAGAAGGATATTTAAGGAGACAAGCAACTGTATCTAAATTACCATATGTTAAAACATGTATTTGAGTTGGCAAAGCAAGGGAGTCTAATTGTCTCCGGTGAAGGCAACTGGCTTTAAATGGGACCTCTGAGAGGGGACTAAGTGTACAGGAAGGCAGGGGTTTATAAAGGAAGGCGGGGCCTCCTTGCTTTTCAGCAGTTCATATCTTAAAACTCTGTAACTCTAGTTTCTCAGAATAGTATAGGAAAGCAGGTCTGCATTTTTGTCTCCTCCCTTTCTACTGTAGCCCTCTCCTTCATTAGAATAAATTTTCCTCCAGTCACACAGTTTACAGTTCATTATTGTGTAGTGATACAGTAGAATGCCCTCATAGATGAGTTGGGAAAAGAGGCAGAGAAAATCTTTTCCCATAGATTCCACATCCTGATTTTTTCTGAAACTTTTGATAACTTCCATCTGCTCTGGAAGTTGAAGACAAGTGTTGGCCAGCCTGTTAGAATTTCTGCCAATTTTGGAAACACAGTTTCATGGAGAAGACGTTGAGAACTGTGAGGGCATCCCTATTTTTCATGCCCTCTTTGCACTAACAGAAAACTACACCTCATCCCAAACACAATATCTCAACAGCTCTCTGAAAAAGAGGTTCTTCTTTCTCTCATGCAGCCCCATTGCCCTCATAGATGAGTTGGGAAAAGAGGCAGAGAAAATCTTTTCCCATAGATTCCACATCCTGATTTTTTCTGAAACTTTTGATAACTTCCATCTGCTCTGGAAGTTGAAGACAAGTGTTGGCCAGCCTGTTAGAATTTCTGCCAATTTTGGAAACACAGTTTCATGGAGAAGACGTTGAGAACTGTGAGGGCATCCCTATTTTTCATGCCCTCTTTGCACTAACAGAAAACTACACCTCATCCCAAACACAATATCTCAACAGCTCTCTGAAAAAGAGGTTCTTCTTTCTCTCATGCAGCCCCATCAGTCAGACTGCAAGGCCACATTCCTGCTTCCCATCTAGATCAGTAAACTTCCACACTTTCCTAGCAAACAAAACCAAAAACCTTCCTCCACTGAAGTTCATACAAACCGATAAAGAAAGTGAAGTTGCTCAGTAGTGTCTGACTCTTTGCGACCCCATGGACTGTAGCCCACCAGGCTCCTCTGTCCATGGGATTTTCCAGGCAAGAACACTGGAGTAAGCTGCCATTTCCTTCTCCAGGGGATCTCCCCAATCCAGGGACTGAACCCAGGTCTCCCACATTGTAGGCAGACGCTTTACTGTCTGAGCCACCAGGCAAGTCATACGAGCTGATAGGACTATTCAAACCCCTGCTGTTGACTAGGTATTAGGTGAAGTCGCTCAGTCGTGTCTGACTCTTTGTGACCCTGTGGGCTGTAACCTACTAGGCTTCTCCGTCCATGGGATTCTCCAAGCAAGAATACTGGAGTGGATTGCCATTTCTTTCCCCAGGGGATCTTCCCGACCCAGGGATAGAACCTGGGTCTCTCGCATTGGAGGCAGAAGCTTTAACCTCTGAGCCACCAGGGAAGCCCTGCTGTTGACTATAAGATGGTAAAGAATCTGCCTGCAATTTGGGAGACCCAGGTTTGATCCCTGGGTCAGGAAGATCTAACCTGGTGAAGGTGTTGGTGATCTGGAGAAGGAAACGGCAACCCACTCCATATTCTTGCCTGAAGAATCCCATGGACAAAGGAGCTTGGGGGGCTACAGTCCACGGGGTCCCAAAGAGCCAGTCACAACTGCATGACTAACCCTTCAACTTTCTTTTAGGTAATACACTCATATTTATTAACACCTGGTTTTCAATTGTCCTTCTGATTCCAATTTTAGGCCCCATTTGAGATAAAGTCTTGACGCTATGTGAGACTGATTTTAAGGTAATGGTCCACCCTCCAGACTACTTCAGCCACCTTCTCTCAGGATTTCTATTTGGATCTTCCGCAGTCTAGAAGGCATGGTAGTTAGACATTTTCTAAGGGAGAAACACAGAAGTCAAATGGCAGAGGAATAGAAAAAAGGAAAAGGAAAATTTTTTTAGGGTAGGTTCACATGAAAATGTCAATTTGAAAGGAGAGTGACAGTAATTAACTAGATGCTAGTTGGATAGAAGAGGGAGATTGGCACAGGGGATAAAAAAGTGAGGAATCAATCAGGAACAGGAGAAAATGAGGAAGTAGAGAAGGGAGGAGGAAAGAATGAGTATGTGGGAGGAATGAAAAAGACAAGCAATTGTGGCAGAGATTCAGAGGTAAAGGCAAAACTAAAAATACTAGAGAATATATTTTCATTCAAGTCTCTTAAATTTAATTGCATCTATATCTCACTATCTTTGCTATGCTGGAAGAAAAAAAAAATGTCCTTCCTGTAATTTTGATCTAATCTTTCCAGAAATATTATAGCCCAAGTATTTAAATTTCTAAAAAAATTTTCTTCAACTCAACGCTTTTAGGCTTGGTTCACCTGAGGCCACAAACTAGCTGGTTTTCCTATCACACTTAACAAATTTATAAATACACCTTATGTCTTTCTTCCACTCAAATTCACCAAGAGAATATGTTCCATCTTAACTTAGTATTTTTTCTTCCCCAACAGCCACTGCGACTGCTCTTCCTAAAAGTACCCGATGACCTCCTTCCTGTATTATTACTTCTCCTGTGATTCTCCTTCCTGAGCTCTCTCCTTCAACATTTTTGGAGCATTTCCCTCAGCCTCCTTTCCTGGTTGTATTGCAACTTGAACAATATTCTCATACAAAGGAGAATTTATCACACAGAGATGAAGCAATCTTTTTTTTATCTTCAAATTCACCAAGAGAATATGTTCCATCTTAACTTAGTATTTTTTCTTCCCCAACAGCCACTGCGACTGCTCTTCCTAAAAGTACCCGATGACCTCCTTCCTGTATTATTACTTCTCCTGTGATTCTCCTTCCTGAGCTCTCTCCTTCAACATTTTTGGAGCATTTCCCTCAGCCTCCTTTCCTGGTTGTATTGCAACTTGAACAATACTCTCATACAAAGGAGAATTTATCACACAGAGATGAAGCAATCTTTTTTTTAATCTTTTGTATCTCTCCCATTAAACCGTGTATCCTTTGAAGTAATGCCATATTCATCCTCATTACCCTTTGTAAATTACCCCGGCTACATTAAGGGGCTCCCTAGTGGCTCATTTGGTAAAGAATCTGCCTGAAATGCAGGAGACCCAGGTTCAACCCTGGGTCAGGAAGATCCCCTGGAGAAGCTAATGGTTATCCACTCCAGTATTCTTGTCTGGAGAATTCCATGGACAGAGGAGCCTGACAGGCTACACTCATGGGGTTGCAGAGAGTCAGACACTAGTGAGTGACTAACACACCAGCTGCATTAAAGTTCAGTAAAAAAAGAAAAGAAAAGTTGCCTCAAATAATTCCAATTAATTTTTGACCCTAATTTTCAGACATTTTACACAAACATGAATAAAATTGCATGACCCTATTATGCTACAGAAATCAGTAATGTACATTTTAGAAGAAAGTTGCCTTTTTTTTCTTTCCCCAGAATCCATATCAAAAAACTTTATAAACTGTTCCTATTTTTTAAGTTTTAGACAATTATGAAAATGCACAAGTCAGAATTTTAAAAAGCTAATTTGTTGTTGCTGGTTAGTCATGAAGTAGTGTCTGAACTGCTCTGCAAACCCATGGACTATAGCCCATCAGTCTTCTCTGTCCACAGGATTTCCCAGGCAAGAATACAGGAGTGGGTTGCCATTTCCTTCTCCAAGGGATCTTCCTGACCCAGGGATTGAACTTGAGTTTCCTGCATTGCAGGCAGATTCTTTACCATCTGAGCCACCAGGAAGCCTTTATATGTGTGTGTGTGTATATATATACACACACAATGTATATTTAAGTTCTATAATCTAAGGAGCAATATTTTTTCTAACATGGATCAGTAAAACAGGAAAATCTCTTCTGAAGATGACTGCAAACTGTTACAGGTGGAGTGTGGGTGCAATGAAATGTTGATGAAGAGAGATATCTATATTGCACAAAACTATCTATACACAAATTACTTATTACATATAAGGGGACATATTATAATTAATCATGGGGAATCTAGCCATCAAAGTGATCAAAGACAACATTAACAGTGTCGGGTCAAACCAGCACTATAGGTCTCCTGAATAAAATATACTTAGGCAAAAAAATCAAGACTTTGATATCCTTCAAAAATTGCATATTTTGAATCAGATCATAAGAAATCATCATAAAAAATAAACTGGAAACATTCTACAAACTAATTGGCCTATATTCATCAAAAATGGAATTTCAAAATATATATGCATCATTTTTGGAATACCTGAAAAATGACAAAAGCAGTTATTTTATTTTTCCCTTAGAAGTTATGTCAGTTTTTATATCTCCAGATTTCATAGTTCTTAATTGCATATATTTTTTCACTAAATCCAATGTATGCAAGAGCAACTGTGATGAAAAATGTTACTTATACTGAAGACATTAAGATTTGTACTTCTTAGGGAAAAAAATGATTTATAATTGAAGAACATATGGCTTAACAAATGATATTTTGGAGTGTACATAAAAGAGAGTGAAACATTTGTTACATATACTGAATCAATAGATCTTTAATACAACTAAATGCATTTTAATTTTCACTTTTTGGTTTTCAAATGTACTATTTATGTTTTTTTAATTAAAATTCTTACTGATTTTAGATTCACATAGAGTTATAAGAAATAGAGAAGCCATACTTTATCCAGTTCCCCCCAGGGATAATATTTTGCAAAACTATCGTATAATATTGGGCTTCCCTTGTGGCTCAGCTGCTAAAGAATCCATCTGCAATGTGGGAGACCTGGGTTCGATCCCTGGGTTGGGAAGATCCCCTGGAGAAGGGAAAGGCTACCCACTCCACTATTCTAGCCTGGAGAATTCCATGGACTGTATAGTCCATGGAGTCACAAAGAGTCAGACACAACTGACCGACTTTCACTATAGTATTAAAATCAGGATATTTACTTTAGTATAACCCACCAGTCTTATTCAGATTTCCCCAATTTTACTTCTTTTCATTTGTGTGTATGTACCTATTTCTATACTAAACTTACACAGGCAAGATAGTAAACATTTTCAGAATCACCAGGATCCTTTCTAGTGCCCCCTTTTTAACCATGCTTATGTTCCTCCTGCTACTGGCAACCACTAAATTGTTCTCCACTTTGAAACATTTCTTCTTTCAAAAATGTTATATAAGTGGAATCACACATTATATATCCCTTTGGAGATCAGTATTTTTTACTCAGTTTAATACCCTAGAGATTCAATCAAATTGATACATATATCTAGTTTATTCCTTTTTATTGCTGAGTTGTATAAGGTGCTAGTGGTAAAGAGAAGGCAATGGCAACCCACTCCAGTACTCTTGCTTGAAAAGTGCCATGGATGGAGGAGCCTGGTAGGCTGCAGTCCATGGGATTGCTAGGAGTATCAGTTTAATACCCTAGAGATTCAATCAAATTGATACATATATCTAGTTTATTCCTTTTTATTGCTGAGTTGTATAAGGTGCTAGTGGTAAAGAGAAGGCAATGGCAACCCACTCCAGTACTCTTGCTTGAAAAGTGCCATGGATGGAGGAGCCTGGTAGGCTGCAGTCCATGGGATTGCTAGGAGTCGGACACAACTTCACTTTCAATTTCATGTATTGTAGAAGGAAATGGCAACCTACTCCAGTATTCTTTTTTTTTTTAATTAATTTTTATTTTTTAGTTTGTTTTGCTTTACAATACTGTATTCGTTTTGCTATACATTGACATGAATCAGCCACGAGTGTACATGAACTGCCAATCCCGACTCCCACCTCCCACCTCCCGCCCCACACCATCTGTCTGGATTATCCCTGTGCATCAGTCCCAAGCATCCTGCATCCTGCATCAAACCTAGACCAGTGATTAATTTCACTTATGATATCATACATGTTACACTGCCACTCTCCCAAATCACCCCTCCCTCTCCCTCTTCCACAGAGTCTGTTCTATACATCTGTGTCTCTTTTGCTATCTCACGTACAGGTTTATCATTACCATCTTTCTAAATTCCATATATATGTGTAAGTATACTGTATTGGTGTTTTTCTTTCTGGGTTATTTCACTCTGTATAATCGGCTCCAGCGTCATCCACCTCATTAGAACTGATTCAAATGTATTCTTTTTAATAGCTGAGTAATACTCCATTGTGTATATGTACCACGGCTTTCTTATCCATTCATCTGCTGATGGACATCTAGGTTGCTTCCATGTCCTGGCTATTATAAATAGTGCTGTGATGAACATTGGGGTACACGTGTCTCTTTCAATTCTGGTTTCCTCGGTGTGTATGCCCAGCAGTGGGATCGCTGGGTCATAAGGCAGTTCTATTTGCAATTTTTTAAGGAATCTCCACACTGTT
>SJXQ01006966.1:0-27015 GCA_006408695.1 Aepyceros melampus | reverse complement strand
AATGCAAGGGATTTCTGTGTGTTGATTCCACTCCAGTACTCTTGCCTGGAGAATCCCAGGGATGGGAGAGCCTGGTGGGCTGCCGTCTATGGGGTCACACAGAGTCAGACACGACTGAAGCGACTTAGTAGCAGCAGTGGTAAAGAACTCGCCTGCCAATGCAGGAGACATAAGAGACGCAGGTTGATCCCTGGGTCAGGAAGATTCCCTGAAGGAGGGCATGGCAACCCACTCCAGTATTCTTGCCTGGAGAATTCCATGGACAAAGGAGCCTGGTGGGCTGCAGTCTATGGGCTTGCAAAGAGGCGGACATGACTGAAGTGACATTCACTGGTTCATGTACATAGACATCCAAATATGATGCTGTGGTCACTCACCTAGAACTGGATATCCTGAAGCATGAAGTCAAGTAGGCCTTAGGAAGCATTACTACAAACAAAGCTAGTGGAGGTGACAGAATTCCAGCTGAGCTGTTTAGAATCATAAAAAACAATGCATTAAAGTGCTGCACTCAGTATGTCAGTAAATTCGGAAAACTCAACAGTGGCCATAGGACTGGAACAGGTAAGTTTTCATTCCAGTCCCGAAGAAAGAAAATGCAAAAGAATGTTCAAATTACTGTATTTGTGCTCATTTCACATGCTCACAAGGTTGTGCTCAAAATCTTTCAAGCCAGACTTCATGTGAACTGAGAACTTCCAGATGTAAAAGTTGGGTTTCAAAGAGGCAGAAGAACCAGAGATCAAATTTCCAACATCATTGGATTCCAACATCATAAAGCAAGGGGATTCCAGAAAAACATCTATTTCTACTTAATTGACTACACGAAATCCTTTGACTGTGTGGATCAAAACAAGCTGTGGAAAATTCTTAAAGAAACGGGAATACCAGACCACCTTCTCTGTCTCCTGAGAAACCCTATACAAGTCAAGAAGCAACAGTTAGAGCCTAACAGGAAACAACCGACAGGCTGAGAATTGGGAAAGGAGTAAGACAAGGCTGTATATTGTCACCCTGCTTATTTAACTTCTATGCAGAGTACATCATGAGAAACGCTGGGCTGGATGAAGCACAAGCTGAAATTAAGATTTCTGGGAGAAATATCAACAACCTCAGATATGCAGATGACACCACCCTTATGGCAGAAAGTGAAAAGGAAAAAAAAAGAGCCTCTTGATGAGGGTGAAAGAGGAGAGTGACAAAAAGTGGCTTAAAACACAACAACCGACAGGCTGAGAATTGGGAAAGGAGTAAGACAAGGCTGTATATTGTCACCCTGCTTATTTAACTTCTATGCAGAGTACATCATGAGAAACGCTGGGCTGGATGAAGCACAAGCTGAAATTAAGATTTCTGGGAGAAATATCAACAACCTCAGATTGCAGATGACACCACCCTTATGGCAGAAAGTGAAAAGGAAAAAAAAAGAGCCTCTTGATGAGGGTGAAAGAGGAGAGTGACAAAAAGTGGCTTAAAACACAACATTAAAAAAACTAAGATCATGGCACCTGGTCCCATCACTTCACAGCTAACAGATGGAGAACAAATGGAATCAGTAGCAGATTTTATTTTCTTGGACTCCAAAATCACTGCAGATGGTGAGTGCAGCCATGAAATTAAAAGACACTTGCTCCTTGGAAGGAAAGCTATGACAAACCTAGACAGCATATTAAAAAGGAGAGACATCACTTTGCTGACAAAGATCTGCACATTCAAAACTATATCTTTTTTTCCAGTAGTCAGGTACAGATGTGAGAGTTAGACTATAAAGAAGGCTGAGTGTCAATGAATTGATACATTGAATTGTGCCAATTGAAGATTCTTGAGAGTCCCTTGGAGTGTAAGGAGATCAAACAGTCAATACTAAATGAAGAATCAGCCCTGAATACTCATTGGAAGGACTGATGCTGAAGCTGAAGTTCCAATGCTTTGGCCACCAGATGCAAATATCCAACTTATTGGAAAATACCTTGATGCTGAGAAAGATTGAAGGCAAAAGGAGAAAGGGATGGCAGAGTATGAGATGGTTAGGTAGCATCACCGACTCAATTGATATGAATCTGAGCAAACTCTGGGAGATAGTGGAGGATGCAGGAACCTGACTTGCTACAGTCCATAAGATGGCAAAGAGTTGGATACAACTTAGTGGCTGAACAACAACATTTCTAATACATAGTTGCTTAGCCATACACCTTTGGAAGAAAATCAGAGAATATTACACATTACAAATAAAATGAATGTTGCAAATAAAATTTTTATGAAAACATGTATAGAATTTGGCAAGAACAAAAATTCTCTCTCTCTAGGATGAATGTCTCAGAAAGCAGTTGCTGTTTTCTATAGCAGTTGCATATCTAGTTTAGATGAAAGAGACAAACTATTTTGTAGATTGGCCATATCACGTGTTCCCACAAGAACTCTCTGAATGATACAATTTCTCCATGTTCTCGCCAGCATTTGTTATCACTATTTTTTAAAGGTATTCTTGGAAGTATGCAGTGATATATTTTTGTAGTTTTAATTTTCCTTTGCCTGGTGGTTACTGATGCTAAATATCTACAGCAAAATGTCTGTTCATGTCTCTTATCCATATTTCAGTGGTGAATACTTAGAGTTCTTTGTTTATTATAAATACTAATCCTATGGCAGACACATAGTATATAAATATTTTTCCTCAAGATGTAGCTTATTTTCTCATCTTCACATTGTTTTTTAAAGCATCTTTATTGAGGGATAGTTTATTACAAAGGACTAAATATGTTTAATGTGCAAAATTTAATGAATTTGGACATGCATGCATGAACTGTCATGGAGCTATCACCAAAATCAATGCAACACACGTATCCAAGCCTCTCAAATTTTCTTACATCCATTTGTTTTGGTTTTTGGCTTTGCAGTTTCTTTCTGTGCAAGTGGTAAGAACTTTTAATATGAGCTCTAACCTCTTAACAAATTCTGAAATGCACAATACTACATTGTTAACTATAGGCATTAGAGTGTATAGCAGATCTCTAAAACTTTGGTGTTTTGCATAAATAATAATGTTACATTCATGGAACAACAGTTCCCCATTTTCCCTACTCCCAGCACTTACAACCATTATTATATTCTCTGTTTCTATGAGTTTAATTATTTTAGATACCTTACCTAAGTGGAAAGTGAAAGTGAAAGTTGCTCAGTCGTTTCCGAATCTTTGTGGCCCCATGGACTATACAGTCCATGGAATTCTCTAGGCCAGAACACTGGAGTGGGTAGCCTTTCCCTTCTCCAGGGGATCTTCCCAACCCAGGCATTAAACCCAGTTCTCCCATATTGCAGGCAGATTCTTACCAGCTGAGCTACCAGGGAAGCCCAAGAATACTGGAGTGGGCAGCCCATAACATACTGTTTTTCATTCTATGACTAGCTTCTTTTACTTAGTAGATATCCTTCAGATTCATTTATATTGTTGAAAAATGGCAGAATTTCCTTCTTTTTTAAGCTGGACTAATATGCCAGCAAATTTGGAAAACTCAGCAGTGGCCACAAGACTGGAAACGGTCAGTTTTTATTCCAGTCTCAAAGAAAGGCAATGCAAAAGAATGCTCAAGCTACCGCACAAGTGCACTCATCTCATATGCTAGTAAAGTAATGCTCAAAATTCTCCAAGCCTGGCTTCAGCAATATGTGAACCGTGAACTTTCAGATGTTCAAGCTGGTTTTAGAAAAGGCAGAGGAACCAGAGATCAAATTGTCAACATCCATTGGATCATGGAAAAAGCAAGAGAGTTCCAGAAAAACATCTATTTCTGCTTTATTGACTATGCCAAAGCCTTTGACTGTCTGGATCACAATAAACTGTGGAAAATTCTGAGAGAGACAGGAATACCAGATGACCTGACCTGCCTCTGAAGAAATCTGTATGCAGGTCAGGAAGCAACAGTTAGAACTGGACATGGAACAACAGACTGGTTCCTAGTAGGAAAAGGAGTCCATCAAGCCTGTATATTGTCACCTGCTTATTTAACTTATATGCAGAATACATCATGAGAATTGCTGGACTGGAAGAAACATAAGCTGGAATCAAGATTGCCGGGAGAAACATCAATAACCTTAGATATGCAGGTGACACCACCTTTATGGCAGAAAGTGAAGAGGAACTAAAGAGCCTCTTGATGAAAGTGAAAGAGGAAAGTGAAAAACTTGGCTTAAAGCTCAACATTCAGAAAACAAAGGTCATGGCATCTGGTCCCATCACTTCATGGGAAATAGACGGGGAAACAGTGGAAACAGTGTCAGACTTTATTTTTTTGGGCTCCAAAATCACTGCAGATGGTGACTGCAGCCATGAAATCAAAAGACGCTTACTCCTTGGAAGAAAAGTTATGACCAACCTATATAGTATATTCAAAAGCAGACACATTACTTTGCCAACTAAAGTCCATCTAATCAAGGCTGTGGTTTTTCAGTAGTCATGTATGGATGTGAGAATTGGACTGTGAAGAAGGCTGAGCACAGAAGAATTGATGCTTTTGAACTGTGGTGTTGGAGAAGACCCTTGAGAGTCCCTTGGACTGCAAGGAGATCCAACCAGTCCATTCTGAAGGAGATCAGCCCTGGGTGTTCTTTGGAAGGAATGATGCTAAAACTGAAGCTCCAGTACTTTGGCCACCTCATGCGAAGAGCTGACTCATTGGAAAAGACTCTGATGCTGGGAGGGATTGGGGGCAGGAGGAGAAGGTGATGACAGAGGATGAGATGGCTGGATCGTGTCACTGACTCGATAGACATGAGTCTGAGTGAACTCCAGGAGTTGGTGATGGACAGGGAGGCCTGGTGTGCTGTGATTCATGGGCTCGCAAAGAGTCAGACACGACTGCGCGACTGAACTGAACTGAACTGACCCCTCCACTGTACGCACGTGCCCTGTTCATCTTTCCACCTGCTGACGGGCATTTAGGTAATTGCCATATCTTGGCTATTGTGAATACTGCTGCAATGAAGATGTCTTTTTGAGATCCTCATTTTAACTTCTTTGGAAGTGTATACCCAGGCATGGGAATTTTGGATCATATAGAGGTTGCATTTTAATTTTTTGAAAAAAATGCCATACTGTTCTCCATAGCTGTTATACCATTTTATACCTCCATAAAAAATGTTCAGAGGTTTCCCTTCTTCCATATCATTGGCAACACTTATTAGCTTTTTCTTTCTTTCTTTCTTTCTTTCTTTTTTGACAACAGCTAAACTAACAGGTGTGAGGTTTTTCCTGATATTTGTTGATGCTGAACAGCTTTACATTTCATTCACAATGGTGTTGACCATTTTTGCGTCTTCTTTGGAGAACTGTCTGTTCAAGTCTTTGCCTGTTTTTAATCAGGCTATTTGTGTCTTTTTGTTGTTTTTTGTTTGATTTTCCTCTTAAGTTGTAGGATGCCCACATGAGTCTTTCCAGAAGAAATGTTTTCAATTTTGATGAGACACAGCTACATATTGTCCTCTAGAAATTATCTGTCATGCCAAGGCTATGAACTGTGCCTAACCATGCTCACTTAGTAAGTTCTCCTTTGTTGTTTGTAGTTTGCATAAGCTTTTTGTTTTGCCTTTATGTCTGTGTTCCATTTGGAGTTAATTTTTTAATAATGTATGAAGTTTAGATTTTAGTTTATTTTTTACCTATGGATAACCAACTGCTCTAGCACTATTTATTAATAGGATATTTCTCTACTGAATTACCTTGCACCTTGTTCACAGTCAGTTGGGCATATTGTATAGTTTTATATCTGATTCCACTGTTCTATGTATTACTTTACTAATAGCAAGTCTCTCAATTACTGTAGCTACATAGTAAAACATGATTCAGTTCAGTAGAATGATTATTCTACTGCATTCTTTGTCAAGATCGCCTTAGCTATTCTAATTTCTTTACCTTTTTATATCTGTTTGAAGATAGTTTTGTCTGCATTTGTAAGACACTTTGCAAGAATGTCTATGCTTGTTACGCTAAATTTCTAGATCTGAAGGACACATTTGCCATCTTGAGTCTTCTATCCCAGGATCATGGTTTGCCTCTCTGTGACTTTGTTGTTGTTGAGTCACTAAGCCATGTCAGACTCTTTTGCCACCCCGTGGACTGTAGCCTGCTAGGCTCCTCTGTCCCTGGGATTTTCCAAGCAAGAATACCGGAGTGAGTTGCCATTTCCTGCTCCAGAGGATCTTCCTGACCCAGGGATCGAGCCAGCATATCCTGCATTTGCAGGCACATTCTTGTCCCACTGAGCCATCTGGGAAGACACTCTATGACTTTTGGTCTACCCTAATTTTCAACATACATTTCCTTTACATGGTTTGTTAAATACATACTTAAGTGCCTCATTTTCTTTGGTATAGTTATAAATGGTTTTATGCTTTTAATTTGGTTTTCGGGTGTTTGTTGTTTGTATAAGGAAAAGCAAGTGATTTTTTTTTTTTTAATGCTTTTGTCTTTTTCTCATCATCTAGAGAAGCGGATGATCCCACATAAAGTCTGGTTCAGTTATTGAAACTCACAACATCACAAACAACCAAGACAGTATGAAAAGATTTACCACTATTGAAGTCTCTGGGGGATTAGTCCAAGCATCTCAAGTAGGTCCTAAATGTCTTGAGAAAGAAGGAAGGAAGACTAGCCTGTGTTTAGATTGTGATTAGAAGGGGAGGTCAGGGTAAGCATTCCTGAACACTGGAAGGGTCTTGTGTAGTTTGAATTCCCCACTGGAAATTCCACTTAGGATTTCACATCAGCTTACACAGATGCGGTTCACAAAGAGAAAATGGAGAACGAGGCTTAAAAGATGTTGCAGTTAAACATCAAAAATGAAGTCAGACCCCAATTAGAGTCTTATATCATGTAATCTTAATATGCTCGTTTTTTCATTCTCCAAGTGTTTCTTTAGATTCTTTCCATTATTCTACTTCTGCAATCATATCATCTGCAAACAAAGACAGTTTTTTTTTCATTTTCCATGATATATATTTCTATTTATTTTTCTCAACTTACTGCAATGGCTAGATTTTCTAGTGCTATACTGAAAAAGCCTCGTTCCCAATCCTATGGGAATGCTGTTCACTGCTACATATGATGTTAGCTGGATGCTGTAATGGGTTAGAATGGATGCTTTGTAAAATGCTCTTTTCTGTAAATTAATATAATCTTATGATTTTTCTTCTTTAGCTTGTCAATATTAAATACCTTTGTAAATGTCAAAAATCAAATATTTGTGACTGCAATTCAGTAAAAATAATTTGCTTCCCAACCAGCCTATCTCAAAATCACTTTGATTTCTTATTGAAACTGATAGGACAAAACAAATGTTTATTCTTATCATGATTTTGCATGATTTTGTTTTTCCTGCTTTACTTGGGTATATTTATGAATTTGTATATATTTATTATACATTTTCTCCCCAAATTGCTGTAAACATGTTATAACCTATGCATATTTTAAAGGATGAGAATCCCAGGTGGTGCAGTGGGAAAGGATCCACCTGCCAAACAGGATACACCTCGGTTTGGAAGATTCCCTGGAGGGGGAAATGGCAACCCACTCCAGTGCTCATGGATGAAAAATTCCTTGGACAGAAGAGTCCAGCAGGCTATAGTCTGTGCGGTCTCAAAGAGTTGCACTTGGCAGAGACTAAGC
The DNA here is from genome assembly GCA_006408695.1 of Aepyceros melampus. Classification (NCBI taxonomy): domain Eukaryota; kingdom Metazoa; phylum Chordata; class Mammalia; order Artiodactyla; family Bovidae; genus Aepyceros; species Aepyceros melampus. The sequence continues at coordinate 19,355 of SJXQ01006966.1, read as the reverse complement.
ATGCGTGTATCCTAAAGCATGCATCCTAAAGCATGCATGTATCCTAGCATGTCTTTGTATTGTTTTATTTCTGAACAGTGTGGTCAAAAACTTTTCAGCATTAGTCTCCTAAACAATTTGTACTATAAATAGCAATAATGCAAGTAATGTTTTCACAAACTTAAAAATGGGCCATGCAAAGCCATTCATAGAATTGTAAATAAATCTGAAGGCATACTTTTCCTGATTTCCCTTAGTTGTATTTTAAAGCCATAAAATAGATTTTAATCTATAGTTCTCTATATTATACTAAGTAGAAGTTAAGTAAACAATGGCTTACCTAGCCCTTTGACTAGTTAACAGCTGTTTCCCATTTTGTCTTCATATACAATTGCAGGCGGCACTAGTGGTAAAGAACTCACATGCCAATGAAGGAGATATAAGAGACATGGGTTTGATTCCTGGGTCGGGAAGATCCCCTGGAGGAGGGCATGGCAACCCACTCAGGATTCTTGCCTGGAGAATCCCGCGGACAGAGGAGCCTGCAGGCTACAGTCCATGGAGTCGTAAAGAGTCAGACAGGACTGAAGTGACTTAACACACAACAGCACGTTAATGAGAAAAGGAAGACTTATCTCAGGAAATTCTCTCCCAACCCTTCCTCCCATTTAGGGATAAGTTGCTCAAGTCAGTATGTTTTTTTATGATGAGGTCTTCTTTTTTTTTTTTTTTCTGATAAAAATAAAAGCCTGTGTTTACTCCAAATCTTCTTGGAGGTGAACAGGATAGAAATTATTGCCATTTGAAACAAGCATTTCCTGCCTTGACAAATGGTAAATCATTGATCAGCTCTGCGTGGGTGACTATGTTTGCCATTTAGCAGCAGTGGTCTCCTTGTGTTAAAGACATCAAAGACAAACTTCTTACATTTAGTCTAAGGAAGAAAGGGTAAATAAAGCATTGCTATGTGTCTTCACTCCCTCTGTTGTTTTATACGTATTTGCAGATGGTTAAATATTGTAAATTTCTTCACAGAAGTGTCATGTATAATACCATTAGGTGACAAGTAGTCTCCCAAGTATGATCTGAAATTCCTGGAGCATTTCCATGCTAAACAAAACTTTGTGTCAATGTCAGCTGTTCAAATGTACTTAAATCTTTCCAGAAAGTAGAAAGATGATAATGTGAAATCATGTAAGTGCTCAGGGATCTCCCATAGTCATAAATCATAACTGGAAAACAAAGCAAGCTCTGAGCAAAATGGCAAAATACAGGAAAATGTGTCTTCGTACTCCCCTCACTTTCTCAGGGTGTCTATCTTCCATAACTCAGTTTCTGTGTAGTCTAATGATCTCATTTTTTTTTTTTAATAGAACAGGAACCCAACTCTAGCATCCCATGAGTATAGTTCTACTACCAACAGGACTTTCTATTTTTCTGTAGAAGACTGGCAATTTACCTAACTTTAGTTAAATTTCCTCAGGGGATATAGAGTTAAAATGAAAACATATACATTAAAATAATCACTAAATAAGTATTATAAACCTAGCTGTACTAGGTTGTACTAGCTGGACTAAAGTGAAAGTCACTCAGTTGTGTCTGACTCTTTGTGACCCCATGGACTATAGCCCATGGAATTCTCCAGACCAAAAAACTAGAGAGTGGGTAGTCTTTCCCTTTCCAAGGGGATCTTTCCAACCCAGGGATTGAACTCAGTTCTCCCCACATTGCAGGCAGATTCCTTACCAGTTGAGCCACAAGGGAAGCCCAAGAATATTGGAGTGGGTAGCCTAAACCTTCTCCAGGAGATCTTCCTGACCCAGGAATTAAACAAGGGTCTCCTGCATTGCAGCCGAATTCTTTACCAACTGAGCTATGAGAGAAGCCCTAGCTGTGCTACAGTACATCTAATACTTGTGATGAATAGCTTAATACATTTAAAAATATAAAATGAGCATCGACAAGGTACCAGGAACTATCAATATAGGAGTTATTATCAAGTGAGCAGATAAATGTTAAATTTTGAGGGGACACTGTTAAGAAATAAGTGTGTCTGTTTGCATATACACGTTTCTGTCTATCTAGAGTCTTCTCTTTCTCTGTGTAATACATAGGAATATTTTCTTAAGTTTTAACAGAATGTGATTACTCCTGATTTCTCCATAAAATGAATGCAGAAACAACCAGGGGTCAAGTGAAAACCTCCGCTGCTAATAAAAAAAAAAAAAAAAAGTTGAATCTGACAAATAACATGTAGTGTTTCTTTTAAAATTATAATTATTTCTGCTTTTGTCCCTTTGTTGTTGATTTTAAGGTCTTTTTTTTTTTTTGGAGTATTTTTAAATTTATGTTATTTGGCTGCAGCCATTTTTCTTGGTGGCACACAGGATTGCAGACCTTTTGGAGGCATGCAGGAACTTTAGGTGCATCATGAGAATTCCTGTTGCAGCATATGTGATCTTGTTCCCTGAAAGTGAAAGTTCAGTCATGTCTGACTCTTTGCGACCCCATGGACTGTAGCCTACCAGGCTTCTCTGTCCATAGGGTTTTCCAGGCAAGGAAACTGGAGTGGGTCCCATTTCCTTCTCCTGAAAGTGAAGTCACTCAGTCGTGTCCGACTCTTTATGACCCCATGGACTTTAGCCTTCACCAAGCTCTTCTGTCCATGGGATTCTCCAGGTAAGAATACTGGAGAATTCTCAGAATTATACTGGAGTGGGTTGCCATTTTCTCCTCCAGGGGATCTTCCCGACCCAGGGATCAACCCCAGCTATCCTGCATTTTCAGGCAGACGCTTTCCCCTCCGAGCCACCAGGGAAGCTTCCTTCTCCTGACCAGGGATCAATGCAGGCCTCCCGCGCTGGGAACTTGGGGTCTTAGCCACTGGATCACTAGGGAAGTCTCTTGCCTTTTCACTTGTCTCTAAAGTTTTATAAAGGTTAAAAGATCTGAACGCTGTGTAAGGATTCCAAGTTCTAAATTTACATTCTCCATGTATATTCACTACTCGAATTTACAAAAATGTAATGTTATTTTCTATAACAAATTCAATTCAGCTGAGAAGCACCTAATTCTGCTGATACCTGAAAACTCTCAATCTTAGCCTTCCTTTCTCTCTAGAAAACCATTCTGTGAGTGTAGGGACATTGTTTTCTTTCTACATAACATGGTAGAGGCTCAATAAATATTTGTATAATAAACTATTAAATTTTATATATATGTTTGCTACTTTATAATAATCTTTACTAGAGGGTATGGACTCACTTATGTTTACAAACTTACACTGCTTTGGGTACACATTTATTAAAATGCCAGAGGTAACCTGTGGCTTCTCCACCTTCACAGTAGATGGCCTCCTGCCAGGTCTGTAAATGACAGGCAAAGAACAAGCCGTCGGATACTGAATTTCCTCCCAACATGTCTAGAATCCATGTTTCCATGGCCTCCGTGTCTCAGGCTTCACCGTACCACTCCCTACTCTACAGTTTACTATCATCAGATCTGTTCCTCATTAATCTAGTCTCTGGCACTGTAGAGACTAGATGTCCCCAACAGCTGAACATGAACAGCGATAGCACCATTGTAGAGCCTGGCAGAGAATTTCAAATTGAGTCTTTGGAAAGTAAATATGTTTATGTCTATGTGAAGTGTTCATTTCAAAAGTGATTGGTTTCAAATTAAAGTAACTGCTATAAGCTAAAATCTCTCTTCACCTAACTAACTGACTTTTTTTTTTTACCCTAGGTTCTATCTACTACCTTCCCAAAGGGAGGGAAATATCGTTTGCTCAGTGTCAAGAAACATTTGAAGAAATAAATATATAATGATTAAAAACTCTTCAAATACAATCCCATGAAAAAATATAACAGTACATTGCAGTAGTGCTCAAAAAGACTGTAAGATATAGACATTTGAATGAGAAAGAGATATAGAGACTGTTGAAAAGAAGGAAAATGACTGAGATTTTAGAAAAGTAAACCACTGTGAGGGCCTTCAAATACAAGTATCTGATGCAACTAATCAACTAAGCATAATATATTTAAGAGAATATAACTTAACAAATAAAATTCACAACCATTAGCACTTGAATATTGATCTTATACTTTTTACTTTCTATTCCACCTAAAATGAATATGCTTCTCACATTATGCTAATACTGAAAGAATGACTAACATTTTTCTATCACATACAGCTAGACAAAATATTCTAGAATGGGGAGGCCTGTTACTAATCCTAAATCACACTGAATTGTTGAACACCTATTGGGCTCCTCAAATAATCTGTAATCACATTTCTTATATTTTACAGAAAATAATATTTATGTTATGATGTACTCCTGTTTTTTTTTAAGTGAAAGTATTTACTAACCCACCCTTAACAAGGACCTATTAACAGAAATAGCTGGAAAATATAACACATTTTCATTTTGTTCCAACTCCTCCCAAACCATGAGTTTCTTTCCAAACAGGGAAAAATGAAAACTTTCAGTAAAAATGTACTTTGACTTGCATAAGACCACTCTGTAGTCCACTGCAGTGACTAAGGCAAAGTTATATGGAAGGGATCAACAGAGTATAAGAAAGAGCAGAGCATGAAAAATGCAGTTACTTACTCTGCTGCCAAATATATCTGGACGAGAAAGTACCCAAACCTAAAATTCTATGTGATTCTTGAAAGTATCACAGCTTTCATTAGGCAAATGATTCATGCAGAGTAAATCTTTAAAAACAAAATTCCGATCCAGCAATAGGCAGCAGTCATGACAAATATGGTTTGGGATTGCAGCTCTCTCATATCTACTTCATCGTTTTCCTGATCGGGGGAGGTGACCGGAAACTTAGGGAGTATTTAATCATGGACAATGAGGAAAGGAAACAACCAAATAAAGCAAAGAGATAACCGACGTGAAAATGTGCCCCTTTCCTCTATGTGGCTAATTCACTAACTATGAAAGTTCCTCAAGATTTTCAAGACCAAAGATTCGTTTTCTCATTTTTCAGGACATATTTAACAAGGCTGATTTACTGTCTGTTATAGGGTGCACCTCGTTATCTTTTAAATTTGTGTAATCACAGAATGCTTGATTAAGGAATGGAAGCTTTGAGTGTAATGGATATGCATGCATGATTAGCTGTAGGAGGGGATCTGTAATTATGTGGTATATAAATATACATCTATATACTTTAAACCTTCATAATAAACACAACAAAAGTCTTGGCATTTATTTTAAAATTATTTTTACCATAACTTAGAAAAATAATAGTAGGTTTAAAAGAGCCACTGGGATTTTCAACAACACTCTTCCAGAGGAAAAATTCACAGTATGATATAAAATTAATATTTGCAGTATACAATATTGGTGATTTTTTTTGAAAAGTTAGATGGAATCTTTTTCTCCCCAGGTATTTTTGAGCTGTGAGACTAATGCAAATGAATGTCCCAACTCATTAGGCATGCAGAGTGAATACTGATAGGATGTGTGTCTTAAATTTCTATAGTTCTTATCCATCAAACTGAATCCAAACTTGGTACATAATACACTTTTCCGCTCGGTCACTTCCCACCCTCTTATACATACAGATATCCATAAGTACACACTGCACCACAGTTGCTTCCAAATATCAATGTGAACTTCAAGCTCACCAGTTGGTAAGAAACAAGTTGCCAACTGGCGTATGTTTATGAAAGAAGAATGATAAACTGCTATTGAACACGTTTCACTGTAGATGTAAACAGGCAATTAACTGAAGGCATATTTCAGCCAGACTCTACATATTCTAATCATTTTATAAAATGTATCTTTATGAGTGGAGATTTTTTGTGTACTGTATTTGTGTGTGGGCACACAAAGGCACTTTAGTCGTGTCTGACTCTGTGTGACCCCATGGACTGTAGCCCGCCAGGCTCCTCCGTCCTTGGGCTTGTCCAGGCAAGAGTACTGGAGTATTGCCACGCCCTCCTCCAGGGGATCTTCCTGACCTGGGAATAAACCCCTGCCTCTTAAGCCCCTTCATTGGCAGGCGTGTTCTTTACCACTAGTGCCCCTGGGAAGCTCCTGAATGACTAGTATTTATCTGTTTATCTGGGTGCAGTCCTCCACAAAACATGCAGGGTAGCATTTATCTCTATTATTTTTTCTATAACATATATCCAGAACCAAAACTGACAATTGCTAATATCTTTCTCCCCCATAATTCCTTGAGGCATTTCACCTGTGAGAGTTTAAAATATATATTTTAAATAAATTCATCATTTTAAGGGGGAATGTAAAAATATTTCACAAAATTATTTCTTATATTTCTTTTATGGATTTCTTTCTGAAGAAAGAAAAATCACTCCACACATTTAATTAACTCACTTGCTGCCCTATTATCGTGCTCCACATATGGCTTATTTTCCAGCAGTCCAGTATTTTACTGAAGAAAACCTAATAGGAAATCGGCCTTAAATGTCACCTTAATTTCCCACCTCACTAAAGGGCTCTTGTAACTTGCAAAAGTGATAGTGAATTTCTTGCTAGGTCGTTAACGTGATTTTTCTGGAGTGAGTTGATTCCTACGGTTTATGAAAAGCTCCATGTGCAAGACTCTCTGAATGAAAGAAAGGAGGAATAAAAGAGTCTGAGTTACCAAGCACAAAGCTAACTGGACCTGTGATCTTATGCAGTACTCATACTTGTCTAATTGAAGGGAAGATACGATAAGATAATAAGCAGTGAACTGATTTAGTTTTATTGCATCTGTGGTAATTACCTTTCTAATATTAATGTGAATGATGAGAAGAAGAAGAAAGAGTCAGAGGAGGAGGAGGAGGAAAAGGTACAAGGAAAAGGTGAGGGAGAAGGTAAGAGTGAAGGAGAACGCTGACACCAATAAGGATGAAAACCAGCACAAACACAGAAGCTTCAGCTTGCCCAGTGCGTATCTTCTTAACTGATGATTTTGTCGGGTACTAGGTAAAATTCTCTTTATACATGAAGCCTTTTAATCCTCATGTCATCGATGCATGGAACCGCTGTTATTCCTGTTTACAAATAAGAAAAATGTGGCTTGGGCAAGAAAAATTAGAGCTATCCAGTGCGTGCATTTCCATGTTTAAATTAATACTTATTTTTGTCAGACTCTAATGTCCATGCTCTTATGCTGCATTTTTTGTACATTCTTGGATTATGTTAGCCCACTAAAACTTATTTTGATAAAGTAAACTATAGGTTGTTTATGATGTTAGTATTTTTCCATTTCATTTTCAGATAAAACTTTAAGGACAACATTTATTCCGTTATGTTTTTCTTCTTCAGATACCAAATATGCATAAAAATAAAATAAGAAAAAGTTAAGAATTAACTTAAAGGAAATTGTTTTTACTTTGATAATTAATACAAATATTTTATCACATATTACTTTTGCATAATGTTATTTTTTTAATATATTGACTATATCAGCTTTGCAAAACTACCTAGTGTGCAAATTAGTGGACTTTTAAAATTTCTTACAATGTTCTTGCTAATAAGCCTCTGATCCCTTAAAAGAGTAATAACTGGAGGAAAAGGCAAAATTACAATTGAAAGCCCTTTATTGTTTTTGGAGTTAAAATTTCAAATAAAAGTTATCTCTTAAGACCATATGCTACATAAATTATTCTTGTTGATGTAAACAGGAGTTCCAGTGAAGAAGCTGGTAACATATGGACCTGGCATTTTGTTAATTTAAAAAAAAAATGTTTTGCTCCATTGATGTTGTTCAGAAGAGGGATTCCTAGAGCAAAATACCAAGTTGCTAAGTTTAACTGTTTTAGGATATCAGTGATTATTCAGTTTAGTGTTAGATTTGAAACAGAGAGATGTAACTTTAATGTTGCTCATTTTGTGACATTTAGTATCCAAATATTCTATTAAAAAATGATAACAGAAAAATTTAGTTGAATTTTTCATTGAGATAGCTTGAGTTAATTTTACGCAATTTTCTAGTCTACCAAAAATTGAATACTAAACTGTAAAGATTATAAATAAGGATTGAACATTTTCGGGAGACATCATTATGTCTGTTAAAAATATGTAAGACTCCCTGTGGTAGATTTATTGAAAAAGTCATCCAATTCTCCATCTCTCTTACTATCCATAACTGAGTTGACTCCACCAGAGGCTACTCAGAGTCCTCACAATGACGCTGAGATAAACCTTTGGCTAGCCTGGCCAACAGAGTGTGGTGAACGTGATGCTTTTCCAGGACCAAGTTTGCGTCTAATGGCTTCATTGCTTTTTTACTTCTCCCGAACTTCTACCTACATTGTTGGAAAGAACGTGTAGAGCTCCAAGTCAGTCTATCTGTCTCAGGGGAAGAAACCCCAGAAACGAGAAAAAGCTTAGGGAAGATCAGAAACACTTTGTTACTGACTTGCAGATACATGAGTGAGAACAGACTAGAAACATGGTCGAGCAGGCCCGTAAGCTGGTGAGCAAAACTGCAAATGCTTATTGCTTTAGCCACTGACTTTTGAGAGTGTGCTGTTAGGCCATGTTATTTTGGCGATGTATTTGTACAACATTCCTTCCTCTCCCTGGAATAGATGATCCACCATTTCTTGAGTCAGCGTCACGTTTCAGAAGCCAGAGAATGGCAATGCACAAAAGGGACTAGGCATGCAGGTTCCAGAGCAAGGAAATAGGGCCCGCGGCGTTTACGGGTGTTACTATGAGGCACCAAAATGCGGTTGCGCACAGCGCGCCTGAGCTTTGCGCACAGATAGACCCAGGCTTCAGCGTGGGCATCAGCACTCACGGACTGTCCATCAGCGTGGGCCACATGGCGCTTCTGCTCCCTTTTGAGATAGCTCTCATTGATGCAGCTACTGCTGAGCATTTTTCAAAGAAAAACTGATGCTTAAATAACTCACTTTGAGCTCTGTATTTGTCCAATGTAGAGTATTGATCCTGAAGCCAAAAAACATCTTATTTACTCCCTGTTAACTTTTGGGTGCCACTGCCAAGACAAAATGCATGAGTGAAAGGCATAAATCTGTGCTGCATTTGATAAAAGCCATTGTGGAAAATATATATTTTTATTAAGCTTTGTCTGCATATACAGTGTGCATACACACACACACACACACACACTTATCTATATGTATATACCAAAAGACATTGCTTTTGCTCTTACAGTAACTTAAATCAAGCAATGATAATACTTTCTACTCTGTGTAGATACATAAGTATCACTTACTTCTTTGAAGCTGGAAGAGATGCCTTAGAAGACTGCATGATTTAAGTGTACTAAATTTTTAGTTGTTCCTGGAAAGTTCCTGTGAATTGTTCCAGTTTTCATATAATAAGTTTAAACTTATTCAATCTATTAAATGTGATATATAACTTTTACAGAAATTCACTGACATCTAGACAAAAGATCTGTGTAAGAACGTTAATATAACTATTTGTTACTATAAAGAAAAAAAATGTTGACATTTTTGCCCCTTAAAACATCTAGTGCTTTGGTGTAAGGTTCTGAATGCACCAAAACATAAAAACAATAAAAATATGAAACAAATTTGTATCAGTCATATGTGCCTATGACAAAATGTCAGCAGAGTCTGGGGATCAAAGTGAAGGGAGATCAACAGTAAAGTAATAAATGAAAAATTGTTTGGAAGTTAAATGAGAAAAGATTTGTCAGACTGCTTTTAGAAATCAGAATTAGCATTCTTTGTCCAGGCACAATTTTTCTAGTTATTCTGGACTGAACAAATGATTCTTTCTGCCTTTACTTTCTCTCCCCTTCTCTATTTCCTACTTCCTTTCCCTTCTTCCCTTTCTTTTCCTTTACTTGTTTATTTTTGAACAAACAATTTCAATAAGATAGCTCCAGTTAACTAGGAAGGAGCCATTTCCCTCCATATCTGGCAGCTTAGCTCCCCAGATGTTGTTTAGATCAGAAAGCTTAAAGAGTAAATTTTTTTAACTACTCTAAGACATCTGCCAACATGTGTCCATCTCGAATTGACCCTCAGTCTTCAATGGACTGCAGAACTTTCTGAATATGACGAGTTCCTGGTCTCCATGCCCTTGTTACAATTTAGCATACAGGGAGAAACTGCACATACCCTGGCGCCCACCCAATACAAGCACAGTCTCCCAGTGGCACTTAGATATAGTCTCAGAAGAGAGGTACTCCTCTGTCTGGAATCCCTAACTTAAAATTGCTAGCTTTGGATCCCTTTTTAGTTGTGACTTAGTTGAGAAACCAGATGTCAGCAAACTCTGGCTACCGTGGTTGCTTTATTCTGAGTAAAGGTATATTTGTTCACAGGGTAGAATTCATTACTTTATGTTTATTAATATACAAAACATGCATGGAAGTTATAGCCTACAATTGTAAACCTAACCAAATTTTAGTAATCTCCTTATAATAATTGTGATATTTTCTTCTCTCATATAATTAACAGTGAAATGTGGAATATATGTTAATATCAACACTTATATTTTTAGGTACAGATTATACATATATTGAATATTTTAACTCTCCAATAGGAGATTATAATGCCTGCTGAAAAGCATAATAAATGTGTTAAGATGCTCATTTTATGCTTTAGATCTATTCATCATGCTTCATAAGAGAAAAGCAAATATATATCCTTAATTATCTAAAAAAATCTGTAAAACAATGTTTCCTGGATTCAAAGGTTCTATCATTTACTTTCATAGAATTAATAAGGCAGAGCTATCTTTTGTTTTACACATCTCCATTTGATTTCAACAAATGCATAAACTTTGACATGGCCAAAATATAAACCTTTCAAGCTATTAAAGTCAGTCTTACATGATCAAACAAATGTTTACATCAACCCATTCATTCAGTGATGTGAAATTCAGCTCCATGTATTGAGCATGTTAGTGTTTACTTGAAACAGGTGACAGATGTATTAGAAAGAAGGTAGGCTTGTGATTGAAATTCAGGCTTCAGTTCTCAAAGCTCTGAATTCTTCAGCAAGCTTCTCAATTGCTCTGAATCTCAGTTACTTAGGGGAAAATCTCAATCTCAAAATGTAAATTGCTGAGTATATGTTGAGTGGCTAGCATAACCGAATAATCCATAGAAGGTGATTGACACTCAAACGGGAATCAATAATGTCAGTATCCCTGTTTTTTCCAATTAAAACTTTATAAATAGAAATTATAGGAAATTTATCTAAAACAATACTGTTATCCAAAACACATGGAAAATCTAGAAACTCAAAACTAAATATGATGGCAAAAGTATCTCAGAAATGAGTTGCAGATAAATAGTGTTAATTGTGTGTCTAGTTTAACATACCAAGTGACTGCAATTTGAAGAAAGAATCATCAAAAGTGTAATTTCAGAAGAAAAGTGTGAACTAGGAAAGTGTCTTGGAATAAGCATCTAACAAAACTTTCCATCTTTTCTCAATATAATTTGTTTTGTTATATGTTCATGCATTTAATCTCAGTTCTATAATTAAGAACAAAAAAATATGTAAATTTCCTTAATAAATCACTCACATATTTATAACATTCTAGAGCTTACAACAAATTTATCTTATTCTGGAAATTGTAGTAAGATTCATAATATCTTTGCCTGTTTTTTTTTTATTTGTTAACATTATTTCTTAATTTTGTATGTTGGATTTATGAGCCATTCAGTTTACACTAAAGTAAAACATGTTCTTTTTTTTCTCTTCCTGAATACCATGATATTATTTTTCAGATGATCTGTATTATCCAAAGTATGTTAAGATTTGAAGATGCTAACATTATTTAAAAAATGAATTGGTTCTCATTTATAGGTTAGAATAAATGAAAGCATCCAATAATAAGTACTATATGTATATATATATATATACATATATATATGAGAGCAGCGTACTGTTATCATGTATCACTTGTATATTTACTCTTAGATATAAAATTTGACATTTATCTAAAAGCATATTTAACCTTATAAACAATTTAAGCTATTTTCAAAAGAACATGATTTAAAGTCACAATGAATATAAAATATTGTAGGCTCCATCAGTTCAGTTCAGTTCAGTTCAGTTCAGTCGCTCAGTCGTGTCTAACTCTTTGCGACCCCATGAATTGCAGCACGCTGGGCCTCCCTGTCCATCACCAACTCCCGGAGCTCACTCACACTCAAGTCCATCGAGTCCGTGATGCCATCCAGCCATCTCATATTCAGTTCAGTTCAGTTCAGTCGCTCAGTCGTGTCTAACTCTTTGCGACCCCATGAATTGCAGCACGCTGGGCCTCCCTGTCCATCACCAACTCCCGGAGCTCACTCACACTCAAGTCCATCGAGTCCGTGATGCCATCCAGCCATCTCATCCTCAGTCGTCCCCTTCTCCTCCTGCCCCCAATCCCTCCCAGCATCAGGGTCTTTTCCAATGAGTCAACTCTTCGCATGAGGAGGCCAAAGTACTGGAGTTTCAGCTTCAGCATCATTCCCTCCAAAGAAATCCATAGTATTTTAAAATATTGATAAAGAACACAAATACAGTCCTTCAAAAAGAAGGGCAACGGTTCTAAAATGTTTTTGTATGTTAAAATGTTGTTTTTTGTTAATATTTTGAACTCGCGGACTTTCCCTGGTGGCTCAGTCATAAAGAATTCACCTGCCAGTGCAGGAGACACAGGCTCGATCCTTGATCTGGAAAGATCTTTGCAGCACAAAAGAATTAAGCCTGTGTGCCACAACTATTGAGTCTGTGCCCTAGAGCCCAGGAGTCGCAATTCCTGAGCCTACTTATGGCAAATGCTGAAGTCCATACTCTCTAGAGCCCTTCTCTGCAAGAAGAGAAGCCTAGACAATGAGAAGCCTGTTCATCGCAATCGCAGAGTAAGTCCCACTCGCCACAGCTAGAGAAAAGCCCGTGCGGCAACCAAGATCAGTGCAATCCCCCCAAATAAATAAATGAATAAAAATTATTTAAAAAAAAATTATGAACCCAGAACTCTTTTGACTACAAAAGTATGCAATATGTTCTTTAGGTTTCTAACCTTAGTTTATAAGACCAACTTAAGTGTCCATTTGCGATTAGAAACACAAATATAATAGTATATATATTAAATGTTTTTGCTTGAAAAACTGAAACAGAATTCCATTGAATTTACTGATTACAAAAGGAGGATTTGTTTAATTGTTACTTCCCGCACCCTAGTGCATGAGCAAATCCTAAAGTTAGCAATGAATTAGAATCAGGACCAAAATAGCATCAAGGTTCTCTTTTCTCATCTCTACCCCCTGAAATTCTCAGGGCACCGTTTTTTTACATTTTTGTCTCTGAAGAGCAAAGTTTTATGATAACCAGTTTACACAATAAGATGTAACTGACCCAGCTTCCAAGTTTATAGCTCTTCTATCCGTAGATACACTAGCTTATGGTTTGCATATTTTTGTTCTGGTTCCCAGGACAGGCAATTTCATCGGCCCTGAAGAATGCTTGGCCTAGTCAGTCATATCCATGAGAGCAGTATCATATTTTATAGATCTGCGGTCTCCTGCTTTAACTATGCCTGGAGGATACAGGCTGCTTGTGATGTTCCTGGGAGGGATTCAGTTCAGTTCAGTTGCTCAGTTGTGTCCAACTCTTTGTGACCCCATGAATTGCAGCACGCCAGGCCTCCCTGTCCATCACCAACTCCCAGAGTTCCCTCGAACTCATGTCCATCGAGTTGGTGATGCCATCCAGCCATCTCATCCTCTGTCGTCCCCTTCTCCTCCTGCCCTCAATCCCTCCCAGCATCAGAGTCTTTTCCAATGAGTCAACTCTTCACATGAGGTGGCCAAAGTACTGGAGTTTCAGCTTTAGCATCATTCCTTCCAAAGAACACCCAGGACTGATTTCCTTTAGAATGGACTAGGTGGATCTCCTTGCTGGGAGGGATTAGATTTGGGAAATCTCCTATATACCTAGTCAAGGCAACCAGAAGGAACCCTGGTGGGCAGAAATGATAACAGCCAAGTATTTGGCAGCAGGGGTTCATTTAAGAAAAGAATTCAGGGCAGCAAAATCACAGCAGAAGGAGAGAAGCGAAGGGGAAGGGAGGGGAGGGAAAGGACAGAAAATAAGAGGAACCCAGGGATTACAGAATGTAACTTCTCATTTGTGCATCTCAGCTGAAATCTTTACATTGTACTAAATAAAATCGATGATATAAGCACCACTCTTTGGTAAACACTGGCTAGAATATGCCATCCTTATCTTAGAAAAAAATCAAATGATTTGTTTTGACAAGTTTTCATAATAGCATAGGTGTTTTCCCATTATAAGTCTAGTAAAAACAGGTGAAAGAAAATTAATTTTTCATATATTACCTTTGCCAAATTGTGACTACAAGAAACTGAATAAAAATTATGTGCATAAGTTGTTTTATATGTTTTACAGGTAGATCTCAAATGGTGTCAGAATAGAATTCTCAGCATACCATTAACATAACTTTCATTCCCCTGTAGGCTTCCAGCTGAAAATAAACTCCAGTCAGCTCCCTTATCTCTGCTCCCAATAGAAGGGAAAAGATAGCTAATCTTTCAGTACAATTAAGTATAGAAAAAGATCAAGACTTTTTCTAAAAGAACCAGATACCTCCTGCCAGAAAATTTATCTGTAAGGGTTATCAGGAGTTGTCTTAAAGTCAATCCCAAATATAAGAATCAGAGGACTTTCTGAGCTGCATTTGAGAGGACAAAATAGAGTGGTCTGACAATAAGATAAGTTGTGAAAAGCAGCACTGATCTCAGCACAATTATCCTGAATTAAGAAAGGATAAATGCAACGTGTTAAATGGTATATGCTTCGTTTTCCCACTACGATCAACCAGGCTTAATGTAGGATATACCCTAAGGGGTAAGTCAATTTATCCTACAACACTTGCCCGTAGCCAAATTATCCTACATTAGCGACTCCCAGAATTTGGCATGCTTCCCAAGAACTTTGAAAGACTTACAAAAACTGAGCTTGTTGGGTGCCACACCAGATTTTCTGATTTTAATAAGTTCCTAGATGATAATGCTGCTTTTCACTTTGAGGACAACTGACCTCAAGGCCAGTTGCTACTAAGTGAGTGTGCAACAGGAGAGAGAGGGGCAAGGCACCACGTTGGAAAGAGGACATAGCCCAAGGACACAACATAAACAGTTGAGAATCACATGGGTCCTAGATGGCAGACAAGTTGACTTTGATATGACTTTGATCCTCAGTCAGCAAGCTAAATGGCACAGCCAGAGGTGCCATGACAGCTCCAAGGCCCTGACAAAAGACCAAGGAGGAGGTGGTGGCCCAATTCCTGGAAACCTCCACCCTTTCCCAAGAATAACTGCAATAATCCCTCCACTCATTAGCATATGAAATTACCCAGACTACAAAAATGACCACACCACATTTTGTGTCTGCACTAGCCATCTGCCAGGCCCATATTCTCTCTGTAGAATGTAAATCAGTCAATGAGTTCAGTCACTCAGTTATGTCCAGCTCTTTGCAACCCCGTGGACTGCAGCACGCCAGGCGTCCCTGTCCATCACCAACTCCTAGAGTATACTCAAACTCATGTCCATTGAGTCGGTGATGCCATCCACCATCTCATCCTCTGTCATCCCCTTCACCTCCCACCTTCAATCTTTCCCAGCATCAGGGTCTGTTCCAATGAGTCAGTTCTTCGCATCAGGTGGACAAAGTATTGGAGCTTCAGGTTCAACATCACTCCTTCCAATGAATATTCAGGACTGATTTCCTTTAGGATGGGTTGGTTGGATCTCCTGGCAGTCCAACGGACTCTCAAGAGTCTCCTCTACACCACAGTTCAAAGCATTAACTCTTCGGCTCTCAGCTTTCTTTATATTCCAACTCTCACATTCATACATGACTATTGGAAAAACCATAGTCTTGACTAGACAGACCTTTGTTGGCAAAGTAATATCTCAGTTTTTAAATATGCTGTCTAGGTTGATCATAACTCTCCTTCCAAGTAGGAAGTGTCTTTTAATTTCATGGCTGCAATCACCATATGCAGGGATTTTGGAGCCCCCCAAAATAAGGTCAGCCACTATTTCCACAGTGTCCCCATCTATTTGCCATGAATTGATGGGACTGGATGCCATGACCTTAGTTTTCTGAATGTTGAACTTTAAGCCAACTTCTTCACTCTTCTCTTTCACTTTCATCAAGAGGCTCTTCAGTTCTTTTTCAATTTCTGCCAGAAGGGTGGTGTCATCTGCATATTTGAGGTAATCGATATTTCTCCAGGCAATCTTGAGTCCAGCTTGGGCTTCATCCAGCCCAGCATTTCTCATGATGTACTCTGCATAGAAGTTAAATAAGCAGGGTGACAATATATAGACTTGATGTACATCTTTTCCTGTTTGGAACCAGCCTGTTGTTCCATGTCCAGTTCTGACTGTTGCTTCCTGACCTGCATACCAATATCTCAAGAGGCAGGACAGGCGGTCTAGTATTACCATCTCTTTCATAATTTTCCACAGTTTGTTGTGATCTACACAGCCAAAAGATTTGACATAGTCAATAAAGCAGAAATAGATGTTTTACTGGAACTCTCTTGCTTTCCAATGATCCAGCGGATGTTGGCAATTTGACATGCTTTTTTAAAATCCAGCTTGAACATCTGAAAGCTCATGGTTCACGTATTGTTGAAGCCTGGCTTGGAGAATTTTGAGCATTACTTTACTAGTGTGTGAGATGAGTACAATTGTGTAGGTAGTTTGAGCATTCTTTGGCATTGCCTTTCTTTGGGGTTGGAATGAAAATTGACTTTTTTTCCAGTCCTGTGGCCACTGCTGAGTTTTCCAAATTTGCTAGCATATTGAGTGTGGCACTTTCACAGCATCATCATTTAAGATTTGAAATAGCTCAACTGGAATTCCATCACCTCCACTAGCTTTGTTAATAGTGATGCTTCCTAAGGTCCACTTGACCTTGCATTACAGGATGTCTGGCTCTAGATGAGTGATCACACCATCATGGTTATGTGGGTTGTGAAGATCTTTTTTCTACTATTCTTCTGTGTATTCTTGCCACCACTTCTTAATATCTTCTGCTTCTGTTATGTCCATATGATTTCTGTCCTTTATTGAGCCCATCTTTGCATGAAATGTTCCCTTGGTATCTCTAAAATTCTTGAAGAGATCTCTAGTCTTTCCTATTCTATTGTTTTCCTCTATTTCTTTACATTGATCACTAAAGGTTTTCTTATCTCTCCTTGCTATTCTTTGGAACTCTGCATTCAGATGCTTATATCTCTCCTTTTCTCCTTTGCTTTTTGCTTCTCTTCTTTTCACAGCTATTTGTAAGGCCTCCTCAGGCAGCCATTT
The DNA here is from genome assembly GCA_006408695.1 of Aepyceros melampus. Taxonomy (NCBI): domain Eukaryota; kingdom Metazoa; phylum Chordata; class Mammalia; order Artiodactyla; family Bovidae; genus Aepyceros; species Aepyceros melampus. The sequence continues at coordinate 2,049 of SJXQ01006966.1, read as the reverse complement.
TGCTTTTTTGCATATCTTTTTCTTGGGGATGGTCTTGTTCCCTGTCTCCTGTACAATGTCCTGAACCTCCATCCTTAGTTCATCATACACTCTATCAGATCTAGTCCCTTAAATCTATTTCCCACTTCCACTGTATAATCATAAGGGATTTGATTTAGGTCATGCCTGAATGGTCTAGTGGTTTTCCCTATTTTCTTCCATTTAAGTTTCAATTTGGCAACAAAGAGTTCATGATCTGAGCCACAGTCAGCTCTGGGTCTTGTTGTTGCTGACTGTATAGAGCTTCTCCATCTTGGCTGCAAAGACTATAATCAATCTGATTTCAGTGTTGACCATCTGGCGATGTCCATGTGTAAAGTCATCTCTTGTGATGTTGGAAGAGGGTGTTTGCTATGACCAGTGCATTCTCTTGGCAAAACTCTATTAGCCTTTGCCCTGCTTCATTCCATACTCCAAGACCAAATTTGCCTGTTACTCAAGTGTTTTTTGACTTCCTACTTTTGCATTCCACTCCCCTAAAATGAAAAGGGCATCTTTTATGGGTATTAGTTCTAAAAGGTCTTGTAGGTCTTCAGAGAACTGTTCAACCTCAGCTTCTTCAGCATTACTAATGTGCTTCTCTCTAAATCTGAATAAATCCACTTCTTACCTATCACTTTGTCTCTCATTGAATTATTTCTTTGATAATACATTAAGAACTTGAGCTTCATTAGGTCCTGAAACCAGGTACCATGGGGTTTTGGCAGGGTTTGAGTCCCAGCCACGTGTGTTCAAGTCCCAGGCAGAGTTTTGGCCAGATTCAAGTCCCAGTCACGTGAGTTCAAGTCCCAAGCAGGATTCTGTCTGGATTCAAGCCCCAGTCTGAGGTTCCCAATTTCAGCTGGCAACCACAAAGGGACAGTGCCAAGGTAAGAAAAGGAATAGGGTTAGGTCTTGGTCCTGAAGAGGTCCTGAAATGAGGTACTTGGGTTTTGGCTGGATTCGAGTGCTAGCCATGTGAGCTGAAGTCCCCTGAGGGAAATGGTTTCAAGTTCAAAGATAAAAATTTAAATTTAACATTCAGAGTGTGTGCTACTTCCATCATGTGGTAAAGCTGAATGACAGTTATAAGAACAACAGTAATAATGATAACAGAGTAAGAATATTCTATTTAAATAGGGATCAAAATTTGTATGTTCCTTTTACACTATTATTTTATTACATTAAGTTTTTTTGAAAGAAAACAAAGGCTCTAAGAGATCGCTACTAATACAAAAATATAAATGGTATATAGAACTGCTTTTTAGCATACTATTCCTTCAGTTCAGTTCAGATCNTTTGCCTTTTCATACTGTTCATGGGGTTCTCAAGGCAAGAATACTGAAGTGGCTTGCCATTCCCTTCTTCAGTGGACCACATTCTGTCAGACCTCTCCACCATGACCCTCCCATCTTGGGTTGCCCTGCAGGCATGGCTTGGTTTCATTGAGTTAGACAAGGGAGTGGTCCTAGTGTGATTAGATTGACTAGTTTTCTGTGAGTATGGTCTCAGTGTGTCTGCCCTCTGATTCCCTGTTGCAACACCTATCATCTTATTTGGGTTTCTCTTACCTTGGGCGTGGGATATCTCTTCACGACTGCTTCAGCAGAGCCACTGCACCTTACCTTTGACGAGGGGTATCTCCTTACCACCACCGTTCCTGACCTTCAACATAGGATAGCTCCTCTAGGCCCTCCTGTGCCTGCCCAGCCACCACTGCTCAGGTTTCTCCTCCAGGCCGCCGGCCTTGGCCTCGGGTGTGGGTGGCTCATCTCAGCTGCCACTCCTGGCCTCGGGGGCGAGGTGGCTTCTCCTGGCAATGTCGGTAGCTCTCGGCCGCGCTCAAGTGCGGCGGCCGCCTCCGCTGCCTGCACTCAAGTGCGGCGGCCGCCTCCGCTGCCTGCGCTCAAGTGCGGCGGCCACCTCCGCCGCCTGCGCTCAAGCAGAAAAAGGCAGAATGGCTGTCTGGGGAGGCCTTACAAATAGCTGTGAAAAGAAGAGAGGTGAAAAGCAAAGGAGAAAAGGAAAGAT
>SJXQ01006965.1:0-96926 GCA_006408695.1 Aepyceros melampus | reverse complement strand
GACGTTTGAGTCTGAGTGAACTCCAGAGAAAATATCAGAGCAAAACAGCAATGACAAGACTTTTATCAAAATCCACAAATAACACTAATATGATGATATTATCTAATCTTAAAACCATATTAATATTTTACTGCTTATTGTATCAATGATCCATAAAGCCAAAAAAACAAAAAGCTGAACTTAGTTTCTATTTAGGATTAAGTACTGCATTTAAATACCATATCACTTCATTCTTCCTTAAATCACAGCTTCTCAATCTTTTTTTTCAGTAACATTGGTGTTTCTCTGATATTTCTCATGACTAAATTCAAATTACACATCTTAGGAAGTAATAACACAAAATTGATGATATCTTCTTCTCTGTGCATCCCATCATCATGAAGATGATAGTTTATCTTATTCAGTTCAGTTCAGTTCAGTCGCTCAGTCGTGTTCAACTCTTTGCGACCCCATGAATCGCAGTGCGCCAGGCCTCTCTGTCCATCACCAACTCCTGGAGTTCACTCAGACTCACGACCATTGAGTCTGTGATGCCATCAGCCATCTCCTCCTCTGTTGTCCCCTTCTCCTCCTGCCCTCAATCCCTCCCAGAATCAGAGTCTTTTCCAATGAGTCAACTCTTCGCATGAGGTGGCCAAAGTACTGGAATTTCAGCTTTAGCATCATTCCTTCCAAAGAAATCCCAGGGCTGATCTCCTTCAGAATGGACTGGTTGGATCTCCTTGCAGTCCAAGGGACCCTCAATAGTCTGCTCCAATACCACAGTTCAAAAGCATCAATTCTTCAGTGCTCAACCTTCTTCACAGTCCAACTCTCACATCCATACATGATGTTGTCCCCTTCTCCTCCTGCCCTCAATCCCTCCCAGAATCAGAGTCTTTTCCAATGAGTCAACTCTTCGCATGAGGTGGCCAAAGTACTGGAATTTCAGCTTTAGCATCATTCCTTCCAAAGAAATCCCAGGGCTGATCTCCTTCAGAATGGACTGGTTGGATCTCCTTGCAGTCCAAGGGACCCTCAATAGTCTGCTCCAATACCACAGTTCAAAAGCATCAATTCTTCAGTGCTCAACCTTCTTCACAGTCCAACTCTCACATCCATACATGACCACAGGAAAAACCATAGCCTTGACTAGACGGACCTTAGTCGGCAAAGTAATGTCTCTGCTTTTGAATATGCTGTCTAGGTTGCTCATATCTTTTCTTCCAAGGAGTAAGCGTCTTTTAATTTCATCGCTGTTGTCACCATCTGCAGTGATTTTGAAGCCCCAAAAAATAAAGTCTGACACTGTTTCCACTGTTTCCCCACTATTTCCCATGAAGTGATGGAACCGATGCCATGATCTTCATTTTCTGAATGTTAAGATTTCTATACCATATATATCATAATACATCAGTTATATACAACATAAGTTTAAGTCTATTAGAAGAATTAGGTAAATTCTTGTAAAGAAGTTAACAGTGCCTGGAACAGAGTAAATGCTCAGTGAAAATGAGCTATCATTTTTATGATGGTTCTGCCTTCTTAATATTGTCTTTGTATGTCCTTTCTTCACTATTACTTTCTATCTTCTCTGCTATCTTTCTCTGACTTTCTTATTTGATTTGATCATAACAGGTATGATGTACATATATTATAGTAATATATTTAATTCCCACATCCAGTAAAATTTTTATGCCATATTTTCCTAATTTTTCAGTTTCCTTATTCACCATGACTAGCAGTATACATAAACTAGTGATAAAGAGAATGTGGCCTGAAGTAAAATATCCTATGCATAAAACCAGCACTACCATTTCTAACAATATAATGGCAACTCCTCACTTTTCTGTGACTTAGAGAGGTTACAAATAATGTTAAGTTTAAGTCTATTACAAAAATTAGGTAAATTCTTATAAAGAAGTTAACACAGTGCCTGGAACAGAGTAAATGGTCAATCAAAATGAGCTATCATTTTTATGATGGTTCTGCCTTCTTAATATCATCTTTAAATGTCCTTTCTGCACTATTACTATTTTCTCTGCTACCTTACTCTGACTTTCTTTTTTTTTTTTTATTTTTCATTCATGATTTAATTTTTTTTTTTTTTTGCTTTACAATACTGTATTCGTTTTGCTACACATCGATATGAATCAGCCACGAGTGTACATGAGCTCCCAATCCCGACCCCCCACCTCCCCCCTCCCAACCCACACCCTCTCTCTGGATTATCCCCGTGCATCAGTCCCAAGCATCCTGCATCCTGCATCAAACCTGGACTGGCGATTCTTATTTGATGATATACTCTCAGGGCAGTTTCCTGAGCTTCCTGTTGTACAAATGAAAGCCATGAGTGTGTCCAGCTTTGTGCTAACCTAAGGACTATACAGTCCATGGAATTCTTCAGGCCAGAGTAGGTAGCCTTTCCCTTTTCCAGGGGATCTTCCCAACCCAGGGATCAAACCCCGGTCTCCCACATTGTAGACAAATTCTTTACCACCTGAGCCACAAGGGAAGCCTTTGTTGTAAAAACTACATGCTAATCTATACTAATGTCACAGTGTTTTTTTCAAGTACAAGTCTCACCCTGTTTCTCAAGTATTCTCTTGCTTAAAATATTTTAGAGCAGCCACATGGCTCATAAGATAAAGTTAAATTCTCAGATCAGCATGACTATTTATCTTCATTTTACTTTCATTCTGCAATTTTACCACTCTGGTTAAATTCCTGAATTTTCTATTATGTTTCAGAAGACTTATCTTTGCTGATGAATCTGCATTTTTTGGCACTGTAATTTTAGAGGCATACTCTTTACCCATCTCTCCTATTAAATCCAACGGCAGGATCTTGCGCACATTTCAAGTTTCACTGAAACATCACCTTCCTTACCATTTCTTTTGAACTCTGAGAAGTCAATCAGTTTGTCACATGTTTGCATGCCATGCCACACGCTGACTGCTAACAGTGAACCTACAACTTTACTATATACATATCTATCTACTCCTACTAGCCCGTCACAACTTGAAGATAACAACTGTATCCAACTCGACATTTTATCCCTGGTTGTTATTATGCTTAATATGGTGGTTTGGCCAGAATATTCAGCATTTTCTGAATGAATAAATAAATAAAGTTAATAGTGTAATTATTTTGGTCAATTTTCTTTGGTTAGGATGGGCTCAAGGAATTTGAACTTCTTTTAATCAGAAGGGGTCCATGCTAGATTATACCTTCACTTAAAAACTCAGCTTGTTGGGGGCCCTAGATCTGGAATATCATTGGTTATTAGAGAAGAGGAAGGGGCATGGTGAATACACATGGATGCGTAAAGGTTGTCACTTGAAGTGACAGGCAGCACTGCTGTCATGTGTCCTATAAAGGCTCAGTTCTACTATGAAAAGAAGGAGAATATTGTAAAATAGACCTGCTTATTGTAAAATCACCACCTACCACGTTAGGCCACGAGCAAAAGGGGAAAAAATACATTCAATGAGTCCTTGTATGTTTCAAAAAAGAAAATGAATTGTTGCCCAAGCAATTATGCAGTAAATGCTTTTGTAATGAGTGAACAAGGGATCTCATATTGATCTTAAACATCAGTCGAAATAATGATGATGATTTCAGTGAAGAAAATATATCAATGCTGCTACTGCTGCTAAGTCACTTCAGTCATGTCCACCTCTGTGTGATCCTATAGATGGCAGCCCATCAGGCTCCCCCGTCCCTGGGATTCTCCAGGCAAGAACACTGGAGTGGGTTGCCATTTCCTTCTCCAATGCATGAAAGTGAAAAGCGAAAGTGAAGTTGCTCAGTCGTGTCTGACTCTTAGCGACCCCATGGACTGCAGCCCACCAGGCTCCTCCACCCATGGGATTTTCCAGGCAAGAGTGCTAGAGTGGGGTGCCATTGCCTTCTCTGAAATATATCAATAAAGTTAACTAATTCAGAGGGCTTCATTTAACTACCATGTTCATTGACTCACTTCACTTTAATTTCCCATATTCTTAAATTTCAGCAATTTCAATCCAGCAAACATTAATTGTGTTATCTAGAGCCTGTACTCTAGAGTATAATGAAAATAATACTTATTTTGCCAAAGCTCTTCGTTATTATTTTGTCTATAAATAGCCTAACTTGCGATGGTAAAACACTGTCATCAACAGACATTAATCATGTGTGGAATGGTTTAATAGCACTTTTTTTCTGTGGGAAATTAGGTGCCTGTTTCAGTGAATATGTTTTCATTCTTATCCATCCTTACTAAATATAAACCTCTTTCAGTCTAACAGTCATTGTGCATTTAATTACATTTATGTAGAAAAATTACTGTTTGAACCCTCATTGCAGATCATTTCCAAAGATTTTCAGGCTTATATCCTTGACCCACTTAAATGGTCATGAATAGGTAGAACCTTACTGAAAATGGTATGATAAATATTTCAAAGTTTTACACTTCAACATTGATAATGTATAATTAACATGCTGTGACAAGAATTTCTTTCTTGATGTAAAACTCTCAATATTTTTAAGTTATTCAAAGAAAAATACAATAAAAGCAGAAAATTACACTCTAATTTTAATGTCACATGTGGCTGTCCTATATTAAAATATATTAATACAAAGGAGAAAATTATCTAAACACTTTTCTCCCCAAATAAATAATGTTCCATAATATCTCTTCTCTCTGATATTTTATTTTGTTTACTTAAATTTAGAATGACATTCCTGACATACATTAGGTAATTTCTGATTTCTGCTACCTATGCAATAGTGTAACAGGAGTCAATTTTGACTCTTCCATGCTAAATCTATTTCTTTAATTTTAACTCTTTTTTTTCTGCTTTGTTATTAACATAATCATACATAATGGCTTGCCTCAGAGAACTCCCTCCCCTCATCCTCCTGATCCATAAACTAAAGTGCCTTAGTTTAGCTCACAGGGAGATAATCTGACGTCTGCCCACATGTAAATGACTGTAAGAAAAAGAAACTAACACATTCCCCTGCCCGAGGTGTGCCAATCTAGGAAATATCTTTAAGAATTAAATGTTGTTTTTGTTTTGTTATTTTTTACTTTGCTTCCTCACCTCTCCCCATCTCTGTTCCATAAAAGACCTGGCATCTAGACCCAGGGAAAATGGTTATTTTGAGACAGTCTTCCATTTTCTCAGTCAGCCAGATTTCTGAATAAAGTCATATTCCTTGCCTCAATACCTCATCCCTCTCGGATTCACTGGCCTCTCATGTGGAGCGTGGAGAGAGCTTGGAATCTGCTTTCACTGGTAGCAATAAAGCTAAACACAAAACTAGTGATAATATGAAGAACATTATTATTATTGTCTCCTTACAAATTTACTTTTACATACTTGAAAGTAACATATAGGTAGTTCGGTTCAGGGAGAAATTGGATCATAAATGTTCTTCCTTCTTTTCCAGCCTTCTTCTCTATTCAATGGGCTTCCCTGGTGGCTCAGATGGTAAAGAACCTGCCCGCAGTGCAGGAGACTAGGATTCAACCCCTGAGTCAAGAAGATTCCCTGGAGAAGGGAATAGCTACCCATTCCAATACCCTTTCCTGGAAAATTCCATGTACAGAGGAACCTGGTGGGCTACAGTCCATGAGATCACATATAGTTTTACTCAACTGAGCAACTAACATTTCTGCTTTCACTTTTCTCTATTCAATAACACCAAAGCATAGCAAATTGCCATCTCAATTAGAACCCACACAACAACCACAAAAAAAGACAAAAATTGGAAAGCAGCACATATCGAATATCGACTAGGCAAGAAACAGTTTTTCTAGCAGGGGCAGAAATGTGTTGATGAAATTATTTGGGAAAGTATTACTAGACATTAGTATGCATATACATAATGGAACAATTGCTTGTCTCTTTGATATAAATTCTAGAAAATCTTGAAGACATATGTACAAAGGCAAGTACAGATGAAAAGACATCATCAAGGCATTGTATGTAATAGTTAACTAGGAAGTGGATACATAAATATGGTAGAGGCACACTATTCAATGCTTCCATAAAATGCAGTAGTCAGAACAGTGAAGAAGGTGTGCACACAGAAGCATAGAGCAGAAAACTAAAGAGTCAAGTGAGAGAGGTATGGGAAATAAATAAAATTTATTATTATTTACTCTTAAATGTTAAATACTAAAATTGATCTAAAAACACCACCACCTGATATACCAGCATGGTTCATATGAAGGGCATATTTGCAAACCATTAGCATGATTTGATTATGATTAATTGAGTCATTCCTATGAACCCTTTCATTAAGAAAAACTAGATTAAGTGGACACACTTTCACTGAACAAAACTATAATAAATGGATGATTTTTAAAAACTTAATTGAAGATACTGGAGGAGTATCAAAGCAGAAAATAATTACAGTGTTTAGAACTGGGCAGCTCATAGAGGGTTTTTAATATAATCAAATGTCCGCACACCTTGGAGTACAAAAATTGAAATGTACAACCTTAAAAAGTGGCATACCGTACTGCAGATTTCAATCTGTGTCTTGGAGGAGGAGCTGTGGTCAACAGGTTGGCTATGATCTTGCTCAAGCTCCGATTTGCTTGGAAAAGTGCTTGAGAGCTTTCCTCAACAGATCCGGGGTCAAAGACTAATACACGGATATATGCCCATCCCCAGGCTAGGTGGGGTCTACATCATAGTATCCACACTGACAAACAAGTATAACAGTATAACAAGGATAGCCATTCCTCAGCATAACCCTGCAATCACTTGGGAAGGGACAGCAAATTCCTGTAGTATTGAAGAATGCTCTAAATGGTATTCAAATTACTCCAACAAAATTTGCCACTTGGTGCAAAAAAGTATACTAATGAATGAATTCTCATGATTATAACCAAATGGATCCTACTTGTTTTTGTGGTTCACTTGTTAAGTCCCATCTGACTTTTTGTAGCCCATGGACTGCAGCATGCCAGGCTCCCCTGTTCACTGTCTCCACAAGTTTGCCCAGATTTGTGTCCATTGACTCAATGATGCTATCAAACCATCTCATCCTCTGCCACCAGGCTCCTTTTGCCTTCAGTCTTTCCTAGCATCAAGGTCTTTTCCAATGAGTCAGAAGAGACTATGTATCAGACACCAAATGAAATGCCTACACTAGAATCTAACCAAAGTCCTCTTCTCCCATCTAGCGACAAATTTGGAGAATGCAGAATTAAAATCCTTGAGATAGTTAAATACAGATTGGTGTACCATGGTAGATGAGAGGCTTTAAAAGTACAACGCAGAAGGATGCAGAGATTTTGCAAAGAGTTTGTCTCTAAAATACATAATCAGGATCACTACTCAGCAAGAGTTTTCCTAACATTGGATATCTCAGAAATTGTTTACAACAAATCATTGAAAATGCCTTTAAGAAACCGCAGAGTTGGTTCAGAGAAACAAACCTGGAAGCCCAGTGTGAAATATCATTTTCTGATCACCCAATCATTCAAATGTTTTTAATTTGATTTTCTTTTTATTTGTTATTTCAAAAGGTCTTACTGAGAATGTGCTCTGTGTAGAATACTCTAGTTGACTATTTTTAAATAAGCTAAATCTAGAGTTATCTTGGAAATATTTATATTGTTCTTGTTTAGTTTTTTCGTGTATTCTGAAACTCTATGAAAATGAAAATCTTAGTTTAGAATTTAACCTTCCAAATGGTCATTATAAGTATAGTCTTTTGATCTAATAATTCCCTATTACTGAATAATAAATGATATACACTGATATTAATATAAAAGAATATCCATCATTAATCTTTTCCATAATTATGAAAAGCTAGAAGTTAAAAATCAGTAACTATTGCAAGGATTTCCTTGGTGCCTCAATGGTAAAGAACCTGCATGCTAATGCAGGAGAGGAGGGTTTGACCACTGCATTGGAAAGATACCCAGAAGAAGGAAATGGCAACCCATTCCAGTGTTCTTGCCTGGGAAATCCCATGGACAGAGGAGCCTGGCAGGCCATTGGGTCACAAAAGAGTCGGACACAACTTAGCAACTAAACAACAACAGCTGTTAAACAAATTATACTTTCTAGATAATAAAATCATAAAATTATATTTTTATATAACATGGGAAAGTGCTTTTGATATAGTAAATGAATACAAAACAAAATGGATTACTGTATGAATCAATTTTAGAATAAGTAAAATATGTGTATGGGAAATATATTTATGAATATAAATATGTATGGAAATATATGTAAAATACATAGCTGAGTGGTATACATTTGTATAACAAGACCAAAGTAACTACACAATAGCATTATTATACTGATCTTTTTCTAAGTTGTGAAATTATGAGTGATTTTAGGCTTGTTTTACTTATCTCCTAGTTTTTCAACATTGATACATATTAATTTTAGAATTTTTTAAAAAAGGAACTTAGATGCCATCTTTTCCATTTTATAGGAGATAGAAATTAAGGCCTGAAGCCACATAGGTATTCATGACATAGCCAGTATTTGAACTGATTTCTTCTGATACCAGAGGTCTGTAGGTTTTTTACAGTCCAAAACCAAGCTGTAAAACCGAAAGTTATGATGCCTGACTTTGTGATCTTCTCCCACAACCATTTACAACTGGACTTTTTCCTGAAATAGCAACAAACATTGTTCAATTCTGCATCTAGCAGATGCTTTTCAGAGGATAGAATAAAAACCATAACTCACATTTCAAGAGCCTACCAGTTATCAGACATTGATATCCCTGAAAATGGCTGCAAACTTAAATCTAACAGTCACCAGGAAGGAAAAGCTCTCTGGAGCCCTTCCTCCGCTTTAAGATCCATATTACAATTATTTGAGACACTGTTAAAACAGAGTGTAAAACTGTAGAAAATTCACTTGCTTTTCTCAAGGTGTTATTTACACAAAATAATGTGTAATTTGGGAAAAAAGTGACACAAGAGTATGAATAATTTAGCATATTTATCTTTGTTTAAAAATTTTAAATATTCTCCCCCATTTTAACCATTTAAAAATATTTATTTATTTGGCCACATCATACAGCGTATGGGATCTCAGTTCCCTGACCAAAGATTAAACCTGTGCTCTCTGCAGTCCTAACCACTAGACCACCAAAGAATTCCCCCATTATTAAATAGAGAAGTTAAATGATTTGACAGGGCTGGAAGGATTGGGAGAGGAAACTTGTACAAAGACTAGTTATCATTGTTCCCTCAAAGAAGAGAGTTTTTGTTTTGCTGTTTAAATGAGTATTATATTCTACTGAATCTCAATCTTGTTTTGCTGCAAAACCCTCTCTTAAACTAGGATTATAAATTCTAGAGCTAGAGACCCCACAAGACACCATCTGTTCTCTCTTTCTAGTTTAAGTCAAGTTATATACTATTATAACATATTGGAGACGAAATAACAGAAGTCCATAAAGATCAAGTAAAACACTTAATTATCAACAATAAAAAATGGAGAGAAAGAAACCAGAACCCATATCTGCTTCCTTCTTCAATTTATTGTTTATTCCATTATATGCTATTTAATATTTTAAACATTCTACAACTTCAAAATCTAGATAAGTAAAATATTGGTAACAGGGATTTGAGCAGGCTAGAGATAATATGTAAATTACATTAAAAAATTCAGAATCCACTTTTTCTCTAAAACTGCATTCTAAGTATGTAATATGTATTATAATCATTTAAAAAGCATATTCTAGTCAAGATAGTCTAAACAGTTAACATTTAACATTGTAGAGGTGGAGCTTTAGGGATCTAGGTGGAAAAAGCCAGAAAGTAACAGAGCTTATGTTCATATACTAAAGTATTCTTAAGGTTTCCAACTGTATCCAGGCTTGTGGAGGGAAGCTAACTGAGACCTGGATAAGAAAGAAGTAGGAAACTATACTTGTATGAATATCAGAATCTAAAAAGTGATTCATTTAGTCGTAAACCTGATGCTAGGAACCTGGAGAAAATAGATGAGAAAGAAAAACTAACTGTAATGACAGTTTGACCATGAATAAAAGTATTAAAAATTTTAGTAGCTGCTACAACTATCAATTCCAAATAAAAATGAGAGGGATGTATTTTCTAATGGTGGCATCATATTAATTAAAACTATATGCATGTTGCTATTTATACTTACTATAACCCATGAAGATGTATATTTCCTTTAATATTATCTGAGTGTTTACTAAATACTACCTACATGTTAGTCACAAAGAGGTAAACAAGATAAATATAGTCTCTATAGTCTCTATGTTTAGGGAATTTAAGTTTTAAAGGGAGACAAGACATTATACTGGTACTCATTAACGTGAGTAGCAACTACAACAAAAAATACAAGTACTCCGCAGGGGAGAAAAAAAACAAACAGTTTGAGAGAATACATGGGGTAATCTAAGTTTATATTTTCACACAAGAGTAGTAAACTAAAAATAGAAAAGAGACTAGCTACTAAAGTGCATATGTGTGTGTGTGTGCATGAGTGTGCAATAGTGTGCAGAGATAACAACATTGTATGAGATTACTAACTCAAGAACTTTGAACATTGTCTCCTGGGGAATATACTCTGTTTCCTAGTATTCTGAGGCTAAAATGATAGGCAAAGACAAGATTATCCAAGATCTTGTGGACTATATATGAATTATTTAATGTTGTTTCTATTTAATGAGAGAAATTTATTTAGCTTTTTTTAAAGGAGATTTTTGGAGAAGGAAATGGCAACCCACTCCTGTATTCTTTCCTGGAGAATCCAATGGATGGAGAAGCCTGGTGGGCTACAGTCCATGGGGTCATAAAGAGTCAGACACGACTGAAGTGACTGAGGACACAAAGGAGGGTTTGGGTTTCCCTGGTGGTGCTAGTGGCAAAGAATCCACCTGCCAATGCAGGAGACAGACATAAGAGACGTGGGCCCTATCCCTGGATCAGGAAATGCCCTGGAGGAAAGCATGGCAAACTACTCCAGTATTCTTGCCTGAGAAATTCCATGGACAATGAATTCTGGTGGGCTACAGTCTGGGCTCTCAGAGTCAGACATGACTGAAGTGAATTAGCACAAAGGAGGATTTGTCTAATTCATGGTATAGCTAATTATAGTTGTGAATACACAAACATCTTAGAGAAGAATCAAATTCCTTGGTGGGTAAGCAAATCAGTAAGAAGTCTGTGAAACACACAGCCACTTCCAGTTTTACTTACAGAGAAGAGAACAGACCCAAACCTGAGACATATGTTGCTATCAGCCACAGAAACGTGCCCCAGGAACCTATGACTCCCCAATAGTGTTAGAATTGCAGTGCTGTTCTGCTCAACTTATCCTATGCCCTCTGGAGATGAAAAAAAAAAAAAACACATAGTTAATAAATAATCTACTTGATTATCATTTTCAAAAAGCCTTTAATTACAACTATCAGTCACTAAAGCTTACTTGTCACTTCTCTCCATTCCTACTGCATATACTCCATTCTACAGTCCCTTCCTTAAGTTTCAAAATTTGTAATCACTTTTTTTTTTTCAGAAAACACTGAAAATCCTAGCACATATAAAAACAAAACAACTTCAAATATCTTTCAAATGAGATAGGAAAGATTCCTGGAAAACGCATGGTATTTGGGGATTCTAATACCTATCTCTTGTGATAACTGAATTTGACAGTTGAAAAAAATTAGTCATTTGCTTTCCTGAATAAAAAATACAAAAAATAACTTCTACTAACTCAAGGCATACAGCAAAAAAACTATTGACTTGCTTTATTAGATTAGAATGTTATAAAATACTAAGTTTAGAGGTATAAATAGAAGAGTGGATAATTAGAACTTGTACAGTAATTAAGAAACTACTTCTGAATCACTTATTTAGCAAAATGTAGGATAACCTCTTCTTTTGATTCGCCCCCAAAATTATCAGTTTATGCCTAAGGTCTTTGCATAATTATTAATAAACCATTTATTCTCAAAATTTTCCCAGTTTAGACTATAAATTGCATGCTTGCTGTGTTAGTGAATGATAATTATTGGCATATAAGCACTTGGATAATAATATTATTAATAATAAAGGTACTAGCTATAACTATTACTATAAAAACTTTGACAATGAGGAGTTAATAGATAACTATTACTACTAACTCATAATTCTTTATTGTCAAAGTTTTCATTTATAAAATGATGAAAATAATTCCTACTTCATAATATGTTTATTTTGGGTGTTAAATGAGATCCATTTTATGTTTGTCCATTTTGTACCAAAAAATGGAAGTCACTTTAGAAAATGCATAAGTTTAAAAAGTTTCTTTTTCCATATATTCGAGTGAGATATACTTCTTGGAAGGTCAGCTTTTAGTTTACCCTACTTATGTAGACTTCCCTCATAGGAGAGGTCAGATCTTTTTACTCTGGTGGAAGTGATGTGGTACCTTCTGCCTTAAACCTCCTCCTTTCAGTTTCATGAGAGGGATTACCATTCATAGATGTGACTGAGACAAGGGAAAGAAAGTATGAGGACTGTTAAACAATTCCGTGGACATTTCCCCAGGAGTTCTATTCCTTTTGTTCTTCTCTTTTCTAAAAGTATAAGTGCTATACTTATCCTTAAGGAGCATGTCTAAAAAAGGGTTAGAAGAGAAAATTTCTCTCTTCAAAAACTTCCAGAATTTCATTTTAGTTCCTAATGGATTTTGAACTAAGAGCAGAAATAGAATCCTCAGCTAAAAGCTCAAACACAAGCCAGAAAATCATATTTCCTTTAAACCATAAATACTTATCGCTATTTTCTCCAACTCTATTTTGTACAAATTTGGTCAATTGGTCAATTTAATATAAAATATTCAGTTTAAAAATAAGTTTTCATTCTCTACTCTGTGAAAAGCACTTTACCTAATGAACACTAAGTGGTTAAAAAAAAAAAAAAAAAAAAAAGAGCTCCTGTCATTGTCAAGACTTGTAGCCTTAAGCTCAAATAGGGTACTGAAAGATTGGTGAAAATCACTGTGAGATAAAATAGATGAAATAAACCCCACAATAATTGTGAAGATAAAAATTTAGTACAGTTCAGGGAAAGGATGGGTAACTTCTGACTGTAGAATTTTTTTTAAGGAGATGGCATTTAAGCTGTACTTTAATACTTTTAATATGTGATGATGGAGGAAAAAAGGCATCACAATTGTAGAGCACTTATAAATTCAAATCTCAAAGTTTAGAAATTGAAGAGAATTTATTGGGAGGAAGTAAGAAGCTCAGTTTCACTTAGAACTTGAAGCAAGTATGAGGAAAGAACAGGGCATAAGGATGGATCTATTTCTGTTTTGGAGTCAATGGTAGGATAAGTTTTCAGAAAGTGAGAAAAATTCATATGAAGGTTTCATTTTTGTTTTTATTATGCCAATGCTATTTAAGTTATTGCAAAAAGGTAAAACTGGCAAATGTTCAGAATGGCCTGGGCATCTGAGTCATTAAAAACTGCTTTTAATGTTAAAGCTTTTTTACTATCTGTGTGAGAGATAAAGAGAATTTGAAATAGGAAAATGTTAGTGAAATGGTGAGAAGAGCAGTAATTTTTGTAATATCAGAGAGGTAGAATAAGAAAGGATATGAAGGAGGAAGAAATTCAAATATACTTTCAGCGGTTCAAACTTCAGTTGTTGGAAAGATCTAATCTGAAAGAAAGCAGTCGGGACAAGGAACAAAAGTAAATTTGGTTCAAAGAGCTGGGAGTTATGCTCAGTATTATCCATGTTGAGTTTGAGATGATTACTGCAGAAGGAAATCCAGAAAAACATTCTCCAAGTTATTGTATTTCTATTTTCATCTTCAATTTTTTTATTATCTAGAAGCTTCCAAATTATACTGAGCAGCAAGGCTGATAGTAATATATTTATCTTTTTAAAACATTATTTTTAACAGGAATGGTTGTAAGTCATTATTTCAAAAGCAGTTGCTGTTGTTTTTTAGTAGTAGGCACATTCTTTACCGCCTGAGCCACCAGGGAAGCCCAGTAGGTTGCCATATTTATTAATTATCCTCTTAGACTTAATTTTATTTATAAATACACGTATGCATGGGTCTAGAGTTCTCAGGAGAAGTCTTGGTGGGAACATGAGTATTATCACATGAAAGAGGGAGTGCTGAATCCCTGAGACTAAATCAGGCATAATATAATACTTCTTGGCGGTAAGGTAGAGAGAGAAGACAAGAAAACCAAGGGAAGATGACTATGTATTTTTAAAGTGGAAGAATAAAAATAAGATAGAGATATAACAAGAGAATTAAAAAAGAAAAGAATAACAGATCTTCAAATTTTGGAAACAGAGAGCATCATGAAAACATAACACATATATTATTTGCATGTGGTTAAATGAAAATGGGAATATTTTTTATACTTTATCAGTATGTTTTGTTAATGCTTTTTAGCATATAACAAGAATGAATTTATATAAAAATAAACTTAAATCATAAAATTTTTGAAGTGACTTTTTGGAAGATATTAATATCTTATGCATAAATTTTATTATATACGTTACATTTTGAAAATTTCATTATTTCTTGCCACATGATGACTTATGACTCAAAATAGTCTCTTTAGTTGTTTATAGATATGTACATGTGGAGATATTAATATTTTGCCTTTTTTCTTCAATATTTATATTTTATTTTCATTATATTATCTGAAACCTCTAAACAATGATAAATATCAATTGTAAGAGATATTTGACTTGTTTTCCTTTTAATGGTTTTTTAGTCATCATTTGTTACAAAGTTTTTCTTGGCTTTTTTTATACTTGCCAGTATATTTTAATAATTTTTTCTACACTTATTTTGTTCAGTCATTTGATTAGTGATGTTTTCTATTTCTTAGTTACTTGATATCTGTTGATATATATTTTATTATCTACTATTTATTTTATTTCTTCATATTAAAGGTTATCAGATTTAATTAACTTTGGCATATCTTTCCCATACACACACTTCATGTCACACCATGACAGTTTCCCCTGTTCAGGAAATAGAATATCTTTACTGGTATAAGAATAGGATGAAAGAAATAAACATAGAAATCAATAAAGTTAACACTTTGCTCCTATATTTCAAAAGTCTAAGCTTTGAAAGACCCAAGGCATGAGTAAAATATTTGAAAAGGAAAAAAAAAAAAAAAGAGAGAGAGACAAGGTATTCTCATTCCATGGTGAAATTAGACTCTCTGGAGTAAAGGAAGTAAAAGATTTTCAGGGAAACAGTGAAATATGTCCTTGGGAAAGAGATCTATACCCTGACTTATCCATATACACTGAGCCAATCAATATGTGTGTGGGAGGGTAGAGGAGACTGGAGAACTTCTAGTGTAGCGGAAAGCCCATAGAGATTTTAGCTCTACCACAGTAAAGGGAAACTTGCCTTATTTCTCAGAAAGTCTGTGAATACGTATCTGATTGCCTATGTTTTACTATGCAAAAGGTCCTATAAACAAAAGCAATGAGTAATAGTTTAAAAAGAAATAAAGACTCTTTACACGTGAAACAAGAGAATGACACATTCAGTTCAGTTCACTTGCTCGGTCGTGTCCAACTCTTTGTGACCCCATGAACTGAAGCACGCCTGGCCTCCCCGTCCATCACCAACTCCCAGAGTTCACCCAAACTCATACCATCGGGTCGGTGATGCCATTCAGCCATCTCATACTTTGTCATCCACTTCTCCTCCTGCCCTCAATCTCTGCCAGAATCAGAGTCTTTTACAAGAAGTCAACCCTTTGCATGAGTTGGCCAAAATACTGGAGTTTCAGCTTTAGCATCATTCCTTCCAAAGAACACCCAGGACTGATCTCCTTCACAATGGACTAGTAGGATATCTTTGCAGTCCAAGAGCCTCTCAAGAGTCTTCTCCAACACCACAGTTCAAAAGCATCAATTCTTTGGCCCTCAGCTTTCTTCACAGTCCAACTCTCACATCCATACATGACCACTGGAAAAACCATAGCCTTGACTAGATGGATGTTTGTTGGAAAAATAATATCTCTGCTTTCCAATATGCGATGTAGGTTGGTCATAACTCTCCTTCCAAGGAGTAAGTGCCTTTTAATTTCATGGCTGCAATCACCATCTGCAGTGATTTTGGAGCTCCCAAAAATAAAGTCTGACACTGTTTCCCCATCTATTTCCCATGAAGTGACAAGACAAGATGCCATGATCTTAGTTTTCTGAATGTTGAGCTTTAAGCCAACTTTTTCACTCTCCTTTTTCACTTTCATCAAGAAGCTTTTTAGTTCCTCTTCACTTTCTGCCATAAGGGTGGTGTCATCTGCACAGCTGAGGTTATTGATATTTCTCCCAGCAATCTTGATTTCAGCTTGTGCATCTTCCAGCCTGGTGCTTCTCATGATGAACTCTGCATGTAAGTTAAATAAGCAGAGTGACAATATACAGCCTTGACGTACTCCTTTCCCTATTTGGAACCAGTCTGCTGTTCCATGTCTAATTCTAACTGTTGTTTCCTGATCTGCATATACGTTTGTCAAGAGGCCAGTCAGATGGTCTGGTATTCCCATCTCTTTCAGAATTTTTCACAGTTTATTGTGATCCACATAGTAAAAGGCTTTGGCATAGTCAATAAAGCAGAAACAGATGTTTTTCTGGAACTCTCTTGCTTTTTCCATGATCCAACAGATGTTGGCAATTTGACCTCTGTTTGCTCTGCCTTTTCTAAAGCCAGCTTGAACATCAGGAAGTTCATGGTTCACGTATTGCTGAAGTCTGGCTTGGAGAATTTTGAGCATTACTTTACTAGCATGTGAGATGAGTGCAATTGTGCGGTAGTTTCAGCATTCTTTGGCATTGCCTTTCTTTGAGATTGGAATGAAAACTGACCTTTTGCAGTCCTGTGGCCACTGCTGAGTATTCCAAATTTGCTGGCATATTGACTGCAGCACTTTCACAGCATCATCTTTCAGGATTTGAAATAGCTCAACTGGATTTCCATCACTTCCACTAGCTTTGTTTGTAGTGATGCTTTCTAAGGCCCACTTGACTTCACATTCCAAGATGTCTGGCTCTAGGTGAGTGATCACACCATCATGATTATCTTGGTCATGAAGATCTTTTTTGTACAGTTCTTCTGTGTATTCTTGCCACCTCTTCTTAAAATTCCCTACTTTCTTCAAATTAAGTCTGAATGCCATATTATGAATATGCAAAAGATGTCTAGAAATTCATGAGGCAAAGAAAAATCATCAACTTTTAAAAGGACAAAGGATCTATACAGGCAACTGAGAGAAGGTGATGTGAAAGGGGATGATAAATATATGGAAAAAAATAGCAATCTTGCTAGAAGTGAAAGCAATGTAAATTAATCGACAAGAAAAAACTTTTTGTCTAAAGAATCAATAAAATTTTAAATATATATTTTTAAAACATAAAAAATTTATTTTTTGGCAAAATTGGATAATAGATACTCCACGGACCTTCCTGTGAAGAAAACAAATTCTGGATAAAAAAATAATTTTTAGACCTTGTAGGCATCAAAGTAGTTTCTGAGAGCCCCTGCCTCCCCTGACCCAAAGTGGGCAGAAAATAATTCAGGGAGAATAAACAACATTTAAGTCAGAAATGCAGCATTTACCTAAAGATAAACACATATATCAATGTTACAATCAAAATATTGAACCTTATGGTAGCTACAAAGAAGAGAATATACACTGAAATTTTTATATGGAACAAGTATGGTCAAAAAGGATTGATTTAATCTCAGATATTTTGAAAACCCATATCCACCTAAAGCAAATTTAAATTTTCTGTGAAAGGAAACACCCCCAAATCAAGCTTTCCACAGATTTAAGTTAACCAAATATGCAGTTACAATAAAGTTCATTAAAATTTACAAGGTAAAGAAGGTACCCTCTATGTCAGTAGACGGCCTTGCCTTGTGACTCAACTGGTAAAGAATCTTGCCTTGTGACTCAACTGGTAAAGAACCCAGTCCCTGGGTTGGGAAGATTCCCTGATGAAGGGAAGGACTACACACTCCAGTATTCTGGGCTGGAATATTTCCTGGACTGTAGTCCACGGGGTCTGAAAGAGTCAGACATACTGAGCAACTTTCACCTTCACACATCAGTAGATTAAAACAGAGTAATATTTTCACATATCTGACAAATTGAGTTGTATATGATATAAAAATATTTAAAGTATAAAATATTTATAATAAAAGATAGAATGATCACCAGTGAGACTAACATAATAATAGATGTATGTGAAAATGATGAACATCTAAAAATAAATTGTTTGAGATACAACAAATCTTAGTAAATATGTTCGTCATTACATCAAATACCATGAGAGACAGAATCATAAACTTCAAGAAGACATGAAAAACTTAATAACAGCAAGACTGAAGACACACAAATTAGAAAGAAAAGAGGCTATGAGATAAAAAGATAGAGTAAATTAATGTATGGCACAGTATTAAAAGGCTACCATGATAGCTCTTAGAGGCTTGGAAAAAGCAATGGCACATAACAAATAGAGATACTAGCGATACCATGGAAGATGAAGGGAGAAGGGAATAAAAATTAACTCATCCAAGATGGCAGAGGAATAGGACAGGGAGACCACTCTCTCCCCAACAAATTCATCACAAGATCATTTGAATGCTGAGCAACTTCCACAACACAACTTTTGAACACTGGCAGAGGACACCAGGCACCCAGAAAGGCAGCCCATTTCTCTTCAAAAGGAGGCAGGACAAAATATAAAAGACAAAAATAGAGACAGAAGAGTTAGGAACGGAGATCTGTCCTGGGGAAGGAGTTGTGAAGGAAAAGTGTCCACACAGTAGCAAATCCTCTCACAGGTGGGTCTCAGAAGGAAATCTCAGAAGGAAACATAACCGGGAGAAAAATTTAAAAATAAAAAGCCCACCGAAAAATATGCCTAACCACAACTGTGGAAAAGAGAACTTTCCCACAAAACACTCTAACGTAACAACCTAATGTGCAGGCTGGCCTGCTCACAGAATAAAGGATTGAGAGAATACCAAAGGAGAGTTAGCAGGGCTGCTTACCAGACCCTCCCCAGAGGCAGAATTGAAACAGTTGGAGCCAGAAGGCAAGGCTGCTGCAACCTCAAAATCAGAGACTGCATCTTCTACTGAACTGAGCAGGTTCCCAGCTGCTAACCACGTCTTCCTGAGATCCTGGATGGTTGACATCTGCCAGGAGGGCTGCAGCCCAAGATAAGCTCTCCAGAGGAGATATGAGACACACCTGAGACAGTGCTCTTGCCGTGCACCCAGGAAACCTAGTGTCAGACTGGGGAGATGATTAAGAGACTCAGCCCACCCGGGAAAGTGTGCTAGCCAAGCACCTGGTACCCTGAGCTGCTCAGAGCTAGGAAGGGCAAAAATCACACTCCCAACCCACAGAGACTGAGCCAGAACTGTGTCTGAGTGTCTCCTGTGGAGGTGTGGGTCAGCAGTGGCCTGCTGCAGGGGCAGGGGCCCTAGGTGCAGCAGACCTGGGTATGGAATAAGCCCTCTTGGAGGAGGTAACCACTAACCCCACCAAGAACCACCAGAACTTACATAGAACTAGGGAAACAGAATCTTGGAGGGCACAAACAAAGCCTTGTGTGCACCAGTACCCAGGAGAAAGGAGCAGTGACCCCACAAGAAACTGACCCAGACGTGCCCAGGAGTGTCCAGGAGTCTCTGGCAAAGCTGTGGGTTGGTGGTGGCCTGCTGTAGGGCCAGGGGCACTTGCTGCAGCAGTGCATGCATGTGACCATTTGAAGGCGGTTGCCATTATCTTCATCACCTCCACTATCTTCAGTTCATCCGAAAGGAAATCAGTCCTGAATATTCATTGGAAGGACTGATACCGAAGCTGAAACTCCAATACTATGGCCACCTGATGTGGAGAACTGACTTATTGGAAAAGACCTTGATGCTGGGAAAGATTGAAGGCAGGCGGAGAAGGGGATGACAGAGGATGAGAGGGTTGGATGTCATCACTGACTCAATAGACACGAGTTTGAGTAAACTTCAGGAGTTGGTGATGGACAGGGAGGCCTGGTGTACTGCAGTTGATGGGGTTGCAAATGGTCAGACATGACTGAGAGACTGAAATTACCTGAATGATCTTCATTTGATTCAGGTCATACCTGAATGATCTAGTGGTTTACCCTACCTTCTTCCATTTAAGTCTGAATTTGGCAATAAGGAGTTCATGATCTGAGCCACAGTCAGCTCCTGGTCTTGTTTTTGCTGACTGTATAGAGCTCCATTATTGGCTGCAAAGAATATAATCAATCTGATTTCAGTGTTGGCCATCTGGTAATGTCAATGTGCAGAGTCTTCTCTTGTGTTGTTGGAAGAAGGTGTTTGCTACAACCAGTGCATTCTCTTGGCAAAACTCTACTAGCCTTTGCCCTGCTTCATTCCATACTCCAAGGCCAAATTTGCCTGTTACTCCAGGTGTTTCTTGACTTCCTACTTTTGCATTCTAGTCCCCTATAATGAAAAGGACATCTCTTTTTTTTGGCATTAGTTCTAAAAGGTCTTGTAGGTCTTCATAGAACCATTCAACTTCAGCTTCTTCAGTGTTATTGGTTGGGCATAGGATTGGATCACTGTGATACTGAATGGTTTGCCTTGGAAACGAACAGAGATCATTCTGTCATTTTTGAGATTGCATCCAAGTACTGCATTTCGAACTCTTTTGTTGAACATGATGGCTACTCCATTTCTTCTGAGGGATTTCTGCCTGCGGTAGTAGATATAATGGTCATCTGAGTTAAATTCACTCATTCCAGTCCATTTTAGTTCACTGATTCCTAGAATGTTGGTGTTCAATCTTGCCATCTCCTGTTTCACCACTTTCATTTTACCTTGATTCATGGTAAACTGTGGAAAATTTTGAAAGAGATGGGAATACCAGACCACCTGACTTGCCTCTTGACAAACCTATATGCAGGTCAGGAAACAACAGTTAGAACTGGATATAGAACAACAGACTGGTTCCAAATAGGAAAAGGAGTACATCAAGGCCATATATTGTCACCCTGCTTATTTAACTTATATGCAGAGTACATCGTGAGAAACGCTGGGCTGGAAGAAGCACAAGCTGGAATCAAGATTGCTGGGGGAAATATCAATAACTCAGATATGCAGATGACACCACCCTTATGGCAGAAAGTGAAAAGGAACTAAAAAGGCTCTTGAAAGTGAAAGAGGACAGTGAAAGAGTTGGCTTAAAGCTCAACATTCAGAAAACGAAGATCATGGCATCTGGTCCTATCATTTCATGGGAAATAGATGGGGAAACAGTGGAAACAGTGTCAGACTTTACTTTGAGGGGCTCCAAAATCACTGCAGATGGTGACTGCAGTCATGAAATTAAAAGATGCTTACTCCTTGGAAGAAAAGTTATGACCAACCTAGATAGCATATTAAAAAGGAGAGATGTTACTTTGCCAACAAAAGTCCATCTAGTCAAGGTTATGGTTTTTCCAGTGGTCATGTATGAATGTGAGAGTTGGACTGTGAAGAAAGCTGAGGGCCGAAGAATTGATGCTTTTGAACTGTGGTGCCGGAGAAGACTCTTGAGAGTCTCTCAGACTGCAAGGAGATCCAACCAGTCCATCCTAAAGGAGATCAGTCCTGGGTGTTCACTGGAAGGACTGATGCTGAGGCTGAGACTCCAATACTTTGGCCACCTCATGCGAAGATTTGACTCATTGGAAAAGTCCCTGATGCTGGGAGGGATTGGAGGCAGGAGGAGAATGGGATGACAGAGAATGAGATGACTGGATGGCATCACCCACTCGATGCACATAAGTTTGCATGAACTTCAGGAGTTGGTGATGGACAGGGAGGCCTGGCATGCTGTGATTCATGGGGTTGCAAAGAGTTTGACAAGATTGAGCTACTGAACTGAACTGAACTGATCTTCATTACCTACAGCATAGTTTGGCCTCAGATCAAGCAACTGGGAGGGAACACAGCTTTGCCCTTCAACAGAAAATTGTATTAAATATTTACTGGACATGACCCTGCCCATCAGAACAAGACCCAATTTCCTCCTCAGTCAGGAAGCTTCCATAATCCTCTGATCGTTATCCATCAGAGGGCAAACAGAATGCAAACCACTATCACAGAAAACTAATGAAATTGATCACATAACCACAGCCTTGCCTAGCTAAATGAATCTAGAGTCATGCCGTGTAGGGCCACCCAAGCTGGACAGGTCATGGCAAAAAGTTCTGACTAAATGTGGTCCCCAGGAAAAGGGAATGGCAAACCACTTCAGTATTCTTGCCTTCAGAACCCCATGAACAGTATGAAAAGGCAAATAGTGTTGACCCTGAAAGAGGAACTCCCCAGGTTGGTAGGTGCCCATATACAACTGGAGAAGAATGGAGAAAAAACTTCAGAAAGAATGAAGAGACAGAGCAAAAGCAAAAACAACATCCAGTTATGGATGTGACGGGCAATGTAAGTAAAGTCAGATGCCATAAACAGCAATATTGCATAGGAACCTGGAATGTTAGGTCCATGAATCAAGGCAAATTGGAAGTGGTTAAACAGGAGATGACAAGGGTGAATATTGACATATTAAGAATCAGCGAACTAAAATAGACTGGAATGGGTGAATTTAACTCAAATTATCATTATATCTACTCTTGCTGACAAGAAATACATAGAAGAAATGGAGTAGCCATCATAGTCAATAAATGAGTCCAAAATGCAGTGCTTGGATGCAATTTCAAAAAAGACAGAATGACCTCTGTTCATTTCCAAGGCAAACCATTCAATATCACAGTAACCCCAGTCTATGTCCCAACCAGTAATGCTGAAGAAGCTGAAGTTGAACGGTTCTATGAAGACTTACAAGACCTTCTAGAACTAACACCCCAAGAAGATGTGCTCTTCATTATAGGGGACTGGAATGTAAAAGTAGGAAGTCATGAAATATATGGAGTAACAGGCAAATTTGGCCTTCAAATACAAAATGAAGCAGGTCAAAGACTTATAGAGTTCTGCCAAGAGAACACATGGGTCATAGCAAACATCCTCTTCCAACAACACAAGAGAAGACTCTACATATGAACATCATCTGACAGTCAATATCAAAATAAGATTGATTATATTCTTTGTAAAGATGGAGAAGCTCTATACAGTCAGCAAACAAGACTGGGAGTCACTGTGGCTCAGATCATGAACTCCTTATTTCCAGATTCAGACTTAAGTTGAAGAAAGTAGGGAAAACCAGTAGACCATTCGGGTATGATAAATCAACACTTATATGATTACACAGTTGAAGTGATATGTAGAATCAAGGGATTAGATCTGATAGAGTGCCTGAAGAAATAAGGACAGAGGTTCACGACATTGTACAGGAGGCAGTGATCAAGACCATCCCCAAGAAAAAAAAATGCAAAAAGGCAAAATGGTTGTCTCAGGAGGCCTTACAAAGGGCTGATAAGAGAAAAGATGTGAAGTAAAAGGAGAAAAGGAAATATATACCCATGTGAAAGCAGAGTTCCAAAGAATAGCAAAGAGAGATAAGAAAGCCTTCCTCAGCAATCAATGCAAAGAAATAGACAAAATCAATAGGAAAGGCTAGCAATCTCTTCAAGAAATTAGAGATACCAAGAGAATATTTCATGCAAAGATGAGCACAATAAAGGACGGAAATGGTATGGACCTAACAGGAACAGAAAATATTAAAAAGAGGTGGCAAGAATACACAGAAGGACTGTACAAAAAAGATTATAACCCACATAATCATGATGATGTGACCAGTCACCTAGAGCCAATATCCTGGAATGTGGAGTCAAGTGGGCCTTAGAAAGCATCACTACAAACAAAGCTAGTGGAGTTCCATTTGAGCTATTTCAAATCCTGGAAGATAATGCTGTAAAGTGCTGCACTCAATATGCCATCAAATTTGGAAAACTCAGCAGTGGCCACAGGCCTGGAAAAGGTCAGTTTTCATTCCAGTCCCAAAGAAAGGCAATGACAAAGAATTTTCAAACTACCTCACAATTGTACACATGTGACATGCTAGCAAAATCATGCTCAAAATTATCCGAGCCTGGCTTCAACAGTATAAGTGCTGTGAAATTCCAGACATACAAGCTAGATTTAGGAAAGGCAGAGGAAGCAGAGATCAAATGGCCAACATCCCCTGGATCATGGAAAAGGAAGAGAGTTCCAGAAAATATCTACTTTTGTTTTATTAATTATACCAATGCTTTGAGCTATGTGGATCAGACTGTGGAAAATTCTTAAAGAAATGGGAGTAACAGACCACCTGACCTTTCTCCTAAGAAATCAGTGTTCATCGCAGCACTATGTATAATAGCCAGGACATGGAAGCAACCTAGATGTCCATCAGCAGATGAATGGATAAGAAAGCTGTGGCACATATACACAATGGAGTATTACTCAGCCATTAAAAAGAATTCATTTGAATCAGTTCTAATAAGTTGCATGAAGCTGGAGCCGATTATACAGAGTGAAGTAAGCCAGAAAGAAAAACACCAATACAGTATACTTACACACATATATATGGAATTTAGAAAGATGGTAATGATAAACCTGTACGTGAGATAGCAAAAGAGACACAGATGTATAGAACAGTCTTTTGGACTCTGTGGGAGAGGGAGAGGGTGGGATGATTTGGGAGAGTGCCAGTGTAACATGTATGATATCATAAGTGAAACGAATCGCTGGTCTAGGTTCGATGCAGGATGCAGGATGCTTGGGACTGATGCACGGGGATAATCCAGAGAGATGGTGTTGGGGGGAGGGGGGAGGTGGGAGTCGGGATTGGGAGTTCATGTACACTCGTGGCTGATTCATGTCAATGTATAGCAAAACGAATTCAGTATTGTAAAGCAAAACAAACTAAAAAATAAAAATTAATTCAAAAAAATGAAAAAAAAAAAAAGAAATCTGTATGTAGGTCAAGAAACAGCAGTTAGAACTGGTCATGGAAAACAGACTTGTTACCCATCAGGAAAGGAGTACATCAAGGCTGTATATTGTCACCCTGCTTGTTTAACTTATATGCACATTGCATCATGAGAAATGCCAGGCTGAATGAAGCACAAGCTGAAATCAAGATTGCCAGGAGAAATATCAATGCATGTGATACCATCCTTATGACAGAAAGCAAAGAAGAACTAAAGAGCCTTTTGATGAAAGTGAAAGAGGAGAGTGAAAATGTTGGCTTAAAACTAACATTCAGAAAATGAAGATTATGGTTTCTGGTCCCATCACTTCACAGCAAATAGATGGCGAAACAATGGAAACAGTAAAAGACTTTGTTTTGGGGGCTCCAAAATCACTGAAGATGTTGTCTGCAACCATGAAATTAAAAGACGCTTGCTCCTTGGAAGAGAAGTTACTTCCAACCCAGATAGCATATTAAAAACCAGAGATATTATTTTTCCAACAAAGGTCCATCTACTCAAAGCTATTGTTTTTCTAGTAGTCATGTATGGATGTGTGAGTTGGACTGTAAAGAAAGCTGAATGCCAAAGAACTGATGCTTTTGTACTGTGGTGTTGGAGAAGATCCTTGAGAGTCCCTTGGACTGCAAGGAGATCCAACCAGTCCATCCTGAAGGAAATCAGTCCTTAATATTTATGCTGAAGCCAAAACACCAATACTTTGGCCACTTGATGGGAAGAACTGACTCATTTGAAAAGATCCTGATGCTGGGAAAGGTTGAAGGTGGAAGGGGGATAAGGGGTCGACAGAGGATGAGATGGTTGGATGGCATCACTGACTTGATGGACATGAGTTTGAGTATGCGCCAGCAGTTGGTGATGGCCAGGGAAGCCTGTTGTGCTGCAGTCCATGGGGTTGCAAAGAGTCAGACATGACTGAGCAACAGAACTGAACTGAGAATAATTATATCACATAAGAATGAAAATCTTTCACATGAAGGATCACTTAACACTGTGTTTACTAAGCAATGAGGAATGTACTCATGAGAAGATACCTTCATCACCGAAAAGCTTAAAGGTGCCTATCCTCCCCAGGCTAGAACTAAGACTGGAAAATGGCATCATCGAAGTTGGCCTCCTGATAAACTAAAAGTATAATAAATGCAAGAAATATTAGAGACTTTGTGACAATATGTAACCATTAGTAGGAATTCAGATACAATTATCACAATGAGTTACATACAGTGGTCACCAACCTTTTTTGCCACTTAGATCAATTTTGTGGAAGACAATTGCTTTCATGGAATAGATCGTGGGTGGGGTAGGATGGTTTTAAGATGATTCAGACACATTACATTTATCATGGTCTTCTTTCTAATTGAATGCCACTGATCATCTGACGGTAGACATCAGTCCACCACCTGGAGGTTGGGTACTCTTGAGTTACAAGATTAGACTAGGAGTCAGGAACACCTGAACCACACAGAGCTCCAAAGATGTTACTAGAACATGGCATATTATGGACAAGACTTATGTCTAACCAACAAGGGTTTTTTTCAATTTATAGAACCAAAGGAAATGATTACATATATAATCAGATGGCTGAGGGAAGATAATAAATGGTCACCAGACCTTGCTATTGGGTTCTTTGATCTGTGGGATAAGAGATATTGTAGTAGGAGAAGGCAAGTTGAAGCCTCTGAAGCCAACATAGAAAAACAAAATCCTACCCTGGAAGGAACTGCAGACTTTATCATTACAGTTAAAAGCCTAAAGGAGGTAGGGATAGTGAGCCTCACTGTGTCCTTGTTTAGTTCACTAGTCTTGCTCCAGTAAAAGCCAGGCAGCATAAAAGAGAGCAGTGGCCTTTCACAAACTCAACCAAGAAGCAAATGCCTATATGGCATAGGCTTATGTACTAACTTTGCTGAAACATATGAACACTGCTTCATGCACGTGATATTGGGCCATTGATATAGCAAAAGTGTGGCTGTCACAAAACAAACCACAAACTGTGCACTCACTTGGGATAAATGAAAGTATACATCTACGGTCATTTCCTAGGCTTTTGTTACTTTTCCACTCTCTATAATAATAGAGACTAACAGAACATGTGCTATTTGGCCATGCAACACAATATCATAATTGGTTCAATAAAAATACGCTGCTGCTGCTGTTTAGTCACTAAGTCACGTTCAACTCTTTGTGACTACATCGACTATAGCCCGCCAGGCTCCTGTGTCCATGGAATTTTCCAGGCAAGAATACTGCAGTGGGTTGCCATTGCCTTGT
The DNA here is from genome assembly GCA_006408695.1 of Aepyceros melampus. Classification (NCBI taxonomy): domain Eukaryota; kingdom Metazoa; phylum Chordata; class Mammalia; order Artiodactyla; family Bovidae; genus Aepyceros; species Aepyceros melampus. Next base: position 69,714 of record SJXQ01006965.1, on the reverse strand, counting down.
CCAGGGTATCTTCCCAACTCAGGAACTGAATCTGCGTCTCTGCCTAGCAGGCAGATCCTTTACCACTGAAACACCTGGGAAGCCCCTAAGTCATACTATGTGAGCCACTGCCGCCAAGTTGCTTCAGTGTCCGACTCTGTGCGACCCCATAGATGGCAGCCCACCAGGCTCCCCTGTCCCTGGGATTCTCCAGGCAAGAATACTGGAGTGAGTTGCCATGTCCTTCTCCAATGCATAAAAGTGGAAAGGGAAAGTGAAGTCGCTGGGTCGTGTCCGACTCCTAGCGACCCCACAGACTGCAGCCTACCAGGCTCCTCCATCCATGAGATTTTCCAGGTGAGAACTGGAGTGGGTTGTCATTGCCTTTTCTAACCATGTGAGCAAGAGGTAGCAAATATATTGGAGACCTGGATTAGACACACCAGAGGATGAGAGATAAACCTTGTGAAGATTCATGGTTCTGTCATATTTGTGCCATTTTAGGAGTATAGTTGTTCAGGGGATGCTGGTGTACTCCCTCCAAGGTAAAGGATAAAATATTGTGTCTCTATTATAATGTCAATGCATTCTTAGGAAAGAAGTTATTATTTGCAAAATAGCTTTAGAAATATAACCTAAAATTTTCTAATTAACATAAATCAAGCAATGACAGGCAATTTTGGGGCATCATTCTTAGATTTTTCCCTCTTTTTGAGGGGAAAATGTTCTTAACAGAAAAATGTCAAATGAGATTCTACATAATAGCCCGGCATAGATATCATAAGTCTATATGTTTGAAAATTTTGAAATGCTATTTTTTAATGTATAGCTCTGGAATATGCAGAGATCAAGGAAAATTCTGCAAAGGGACAGTTACTATCTACTGGGAACAAAGGCAGCAATAGTGTCTCTGATTTTAGAAGTTCTACAAAGAAAAAATAAATGAAACAGCTGTTTAATAAAAATAAGAGCTAAAGTTTATAGAGAACTTAACACTGGGGCTCATAGAGTAAAGGATTTGCCTGCCATGCAGGAGGCCTGGGTTTGATCCCTGGGACAGGAAGATCCCCTGGAGAAGAGCAGGCAACCCACTCCAGTAGTCTCGCCTTGAGAAGCCTGTGGACAGAGGAATCTGGTGGGCTATAGTCCATGTGGTCACAAAGAGTCGGACACAGCTGAGTGACTAACACACAGTCAAGTCTCAAGCACTGCCCTAAATACAGTTTTACCTTCATTATCTCCTTTAAGTTCCACAACTCCAATTTTCAAGATTAAAAACAATAATAACTAAAACAATATTCAGGAGATATGGGATGACAAAGTAAAATCTATCAAAACAACAACAGAGTCACATACATTCTGAATGTGGCTAAATAAATACTATATTCCTTTATGTTCTATCCCTAGCATTTTGATTATCTTCAACATAATTAAGCCAGTGTTTTCTTGTGAACTCTGGAGGCCTTGTAAGACACTATACCAGAAGAAAAACTGTTTGCTGGTGAAGTGAAAAGTCTCTTTTGAGATTTTATACTTTGGGTAGTTAGCATTCAGAGATGTAGGTGCCAGTGTTGATTCATTATCCCAGGATTTATTTTTTTCTTGTATTAAGGACATTTCCAGTGTACCTTCTCTCACCTGCCATTCAAAACTTCCACATGCATGCATTTCTTTTGGGGAATTATTTCCCCATGTCCTATTCCATATTATTTTCATGGGGTTCAAGGCAAGTCTTTAGCTGACTGCATTCTATTTCCCCACCTCATATAACTGTGCAGGGAAAGGTTGTCTACAGTAAAAGAGTGCCAGATGAGATCTAGATAGAGAGAGAGAGAAAATTTAAGTCCCTATTTCATATGGTGTGAAGGTCACTTCATTCCTAAATTTTCCTTGTTACACTATTCTTCTTTTTAAATTAATTAATTTATTTATTTTTAAATTTTACTTATTTTTCTTTACAATACTGTATTGTTTTGCCATACAGCAACATGAATCTGCCACAGGTGTATACGTGTTCCCAATCCCGAACCCCCCTCCCACCTCCCTCCCCATACCATCTCTCCGGGTCATCCCAGTGCACTAGCCCCAAGCATCCTGTATCCTGATCAAACCTAGACTGGCGATTCGTTTCTTACATGATATTATACATGTTTCAATGCCATTCTCCCAAATCATCCCACCCTCTCCCTCTCCCACAGAGTCCAAAAGACTGTTCTATACATCTGTGTCTCTTTTGCTGTCTCCCATACAGAATTATCATTACCATCTTTCTAAACTCCGTATATATGTGTTAGTACACTATTCGTTAAATTCTCTTTTTCTCTAAATTAATCCCAGTTTTGCTCACTTTTAAACAAAAGGGAAGTAAAAGAAAAAAGGGTAAACTCTTTCAGTTCCAGTGACAGATTCTTATAATGTTTCTGGCCACAATGAATATATCGGTGACTTCTCACCATTACTGTGTACCTAACGTCATCTAACATCTAGGAAACATGTTATGTCCACATTAAAAATGGGAGCAAAACAAACCCCATGGCTTTACTCTATCATAACAAAACAAAATGCAGCATTAGTTACTACTGTCCGTTCCTTGATGGCAGGTTCTGTGGTATTTGGATTTCCCTGACTTTCAGGCCACCTCCAATGGCATCTCTGTTGGAAACCCCCACCACCCCAAACATCAAGAGTGCAGATGAACTGAGCGCTGACTGTTGCATTCTGATCTCTGGTTGAAATCAGAAGCCCTTATTTAGGGTGCCATTACTGCTGGAGTGTCTTCTAATAAAATATGCTGATTTAATCAGGTTATGTGTTGAAAACTTATCAGAAAAGAATGCTAAAAACACATAAATCTTAGGCCCTTCCCATACCTTCTGGGACACAAACTTTTTGAGGTTAGACACAGGAATTTGCTTTTGGATAAAGCTTCCAATGTGATTGTGATGTTCATGTCTAATTAAAAATATTTGCCATATTCTTTTGATACATGTGTCTCAGCAAAGCAAAAATGGCTAAATTTATTCTGGAATTAGGAAGACTCTATAATCAACTAGATATCAATAACTACATTATTTATAATTAACGAGTGCCACAATGGTGGCAGTCAATACGGACATGTTATATAAAGAACAAATGAATGAATGAATAAGTTAAATGTTATACATCATAACCAAGCTAAATAAATGACTTTGTTAATTTTGACAGCTGCTGCTGCTGCTAAGTCGCTTCAGTCGTGTCTGACTCTGTGCAACCCCATAGATGGCGGCCCACTAGGGTCCCCCATCCCTGGGATTCTCAAGGCAAGAACACTGGAGTGGGTTGCCATTTCCTTCTCCAATGCATGAAAGTGAAAAGTGAAAGAGAAGTCGCTCAGTTGTGTCCGACCCTTAGCAACCCCATGGACTGCAGCCCACCAGGTTCCCCATCCATGGGACTTTCCAGGCAAGAGCACTGGAGTGGGATACCATTGCCTTATCCAGCTACTAGAAAATTAAAAAAAAAAACAAAAACCTGTTACTATTGTTACACATTTTTATAAAGTGCAATACTATCCCTAGAATACTGTAGCATCTTTTTAATCTCTTTTACATTGAAATAAACTATTATAGTCCATGCCACTTTTTAGTTTAAGTATTTACTATTTTTGGATGATACATGATGGTGAAGTTGGCAGGGTACAGGACAATATAAGAACATAAAAGTGGCTAGGATAAAGCCCCAGTTCCTATAGAGCTTATATCTATACACTTAACAGGTACTTTTATATAAAAATAAGCAGATTTGGCCAGACTTGGATGTGAATCATAAAACCAGGATGGAAGGCACAATGTTTCTTAATCAAAACCTCAGAAATGAGAACAAAATGGTGAAGACTGGGCAATGACAAAGGGAGAATCCTACATTCAACAAAATTCAGAAAATCATGCATACATGCTATTTTTGAAGCAAATGTACCTACAGTTTATATCCCTCGATGTGAGGAATAACTAGAATACTTCATTTCTGTTCCAGAATAAAATTGACCATGGCAAAGATTTAATCATGAAATTTGTAAGAAGAACATGCACCTTTAAGACCACAAAAAAGCAATACAGTAAATAGCTGCTGTGTTTGTTTGTCAACATTCATTTCCCCTTCATCTGTCTTATTTCCTCTGGGAAAGTAAATCTCCCCTATTCTCCATTCTCAATCTCAGAGAACTTTGGATAGCACCAATGGCTACAACATTTTCATTGCTATATATAAATTAGAGCTGCTGGTGAATTTTCAGTATACTGAAGTAGTCTACATACAGAGGGAAACAGAGGCAAGAGAAAGAGAGTGAGGGAGAGTGAGAAAGAATGGGAAAGAGAAAGAGAGGGAGAGGGAGAAAGAGAAAATGTTCTTAGTCTAAATTCCTGTCTTTGAATCTCTCAGTCCTGTGATCAATGAACTCCTTATTTAGTTTTAAGAAGTTTTGATTTTTGATCTTGCTACCTGCAGTAGACAAATCCTGCTAAGTGCAATATTCCAGATGACTTAAATCAAGGCTACTCTTAAGGAAATTTGATGATTAGACTAGGTTTCAGGAAGAATTCATTGTATCCATCATCACTTCTGGATTCCTGAAATTCCTCTACAAAAAAAATCAGCAAAACGATGGACATCTCTGAGGAGGATAATATGAATCCATGTACTGAGATCACAAAAGTAGGGTAACCTTATCATTCTAATTCATTTACTCTGAAAGAGAAATGGAATCCCAGTAAAAAATTACCTCTGAACAGTAGGAATTTGCAAAAATTATCCCAGAAAAACCAAGATATATAGTCATTTTACCACAAAAAAGAAGACCCTTGAATTTTAAGGCATGTAGCTCAAGTTTAAATCCTGTCTGTCAAGGCACACAGTTGAGCACTTTGGAACCTAGACCTTCATTTTCTTCAATTAAAACATGGAGATGACACTTTTTCTTTTATGTGACTATAATGAGGATCAAATGATATACTGGCTATGAACATACTTACAAACCAAACTCTCCCTTGTTACTTTTTATTTTCTTGAGGCCTGACTCTAACAGAAAGGAAGGAACAAAAGGAAGACAAAAATAAAGAATACAGGAGGAGAGCTCACAGGGAAAGACAGTGAATCCTGAGCATGGATTTTAAATTTTTGTCAAGACGTCAGTTGTGCCTATTTTGAAGGCAATGGAGAAGAATTGGAGTGAGCATATTGGCACACTTTCTGGTTTTCCTAGTAGAGGCATTTTGTAAATACTTCCTTCAGGAAAATTGCTCATTGGAGAGCAGGTGGCCTGTCCAGTGTACTATCCAGAGGGAAGGCACCCCTTCTGTGATCCATACAAACACTTGGCTCTTCTGTTATCCATATAAATATTATACGTTCTACCTAAGGAAATACTTGTAAGAAAACCCCTCATTTTAATTATTTTGTTCTACTATTTAGGGACAGCTACGTATGTGTAAGAGAAGGATTAGACTTTGGAAGCTAGATGCATTACTGGCACTTATCTTTACACCTTAACTAGGTAATCCTTGACATTTCATTCACTAAAATGAGTGTGTTGTAGAACTGCAGTACAGCCTTAAAAAAAAAAAAAAAAAGTCTCCCTCTCTTGAAGAAGGTCTATTTATATTGACCTCACTCTCCATTTAAATTTATCTTCATAAATCCATATTAAAAACAGATAAGTCTGAAACTTTCCAAATAACTCATATCAAGGAATGCTCTCAAATCCTTAGTTTGGCTTCTTTGGTGATTGTGAAATCTTAAAATTTCTTCTTACAAATATATATGATATATCATATGAATGTAGTATATAGATTGTGGAAAGTCATTCACCTACTTCCATCTGTTTAGCATTACTTGACATCTAACCTAAAGTTTCATACAGCTAAAATATATCAAAATATTGAGGGCAGAAGAGAAAGACTTGAAGCTGCATGATAAAAAAAGAAGACATGAAGAAAGACCACAGAGAGCAAGATTACTGCCGAAAGAAACAGATACTGATAAAATTTCATCCAAAGGCAATGAACCATAGCAATGTGAACATAATCATACGTGTGGTTTGGACTTGCAAAGATTTAAAGATTCAGAGAATTGGCTTTGGACCTTTTAGAGACAACATGGTATTAGGAAGAACACCAATTTAGGAATCATGAAACTGGGATTCCAGATACACGGTTAGGATAATTCAGAGTTTAAGCTTAGCTACTCATTTAATGTGGTTTTATCCAGAATACACACACATCAGAGAATTGGGCTGCATTCGAAATCTTGTCCTGACTTGAAAAAAAAGTCTTGGTTTGAAAAAAGACCCAGAACCTTCATCAGAGTCTAAAGGGGATCTATAAGTTCGTAATGTTTAAGAATTACTTGATTACATAATTAAATGACTTATTTCACTCCTCAAATGGGAAATCAATATTACTAATAAAAATAATATTCAAACTTTTAGCTATATTATATGGTAAAATTCATTGATGATAAACACTGTATCGCAAAGAGAAAGCAGTATGCCTAGAGCTCATTCAAAACCTGTATGAAGAATGTGTGTGTGTTCTCTGTTGCATCTGATTCTTTGCGACTCCATGAACTGTAGCCCACCAGGCTCCTCTGTCCATGGGATTGCCCAGGCAAGAATCCTGGAGTGGGCTGCCATTTCCTCCTCCAGGGGATCTTCCCAACCCAGGGATCGAACCCGGGTCCCCTTTACCTCCTGCATTGCCAGGCAGATTCTTTACCACTGAGTTACCTGGGAAGCCCATATAAATAATATAAAGGAGGGCAAATATGACATTTCAGAACTGACCCTTTAGTGCTGATCTATAAAGCAGTATACTCTGATAAATTTTATGTTGTTATTAATAACAGAAAAAGGACTCTTCAGTCATAGGTCTGATTAAAATAAAATATGCAAACAATAGGCATCCCTTGGTAGGCCCAACAGCTGTTTAGTGGAATTCAGTTTTCAGTGACATTTCTTCAGGAGGCTGAAGTAACTTTGAAAATGACTAAAAGAGTTTGTTAACCAACACTGTGATCCCTGGAACTCTAGGAGTCTGTGGCACTGTCATTTTAAGGCATCCATTCACATGTAACTCTTTAAATAGTGGTTCCTTTTAAGAGCTATTTGACTATTTGAAAGAGGTCCTAAATTCAGCCATATTCATGCAAGCCATTGTCTATGGCTCATTCTAAAGATAAACTCTCAAAGTTATTTCTAAGAAAATACCTACTGAAAGCAAAGATCTGTAATGTTTCCTAATGTTTACATAGAACCGATGTTTAATCATTTCAGCATAGTTTTCAGATATTACATATCATTTTCACATCTTCAAAATATATTCACTTCTCTCACATGACTGACAGAAATCCATAAATTATGGAATCATATGCTGCCTGTAAGTAAGAAGAGAAAAGGGTTTGGTTATTGCTACTGTTTGGCTTTTCATGTACACAGTTGGCAACTAAAATACTACTTTTAAATAGCAGATAGCATAAACTATATGTTTCTTAATCTAGATGAAATTTTCTTTTTGCATTCATCTATGTGAGATGTTTTTTCTGAGATATCAAAGTGAAAATTTTAGTTACAGAACATCACCTATTATTTCAATTACATGTTAACAATTGTATTAATTATTGGTTAACTGATTGACATTTTTAGTCTATGTGCTTCATTCAAAAGGAGAAAGGGTATTTTTTTTCTCCTTGAACTTTCTTTCAGGACACCTTTGTTATCACAACTCTATTTTGCCTGATGACAATATGTGGTCTGCTTAGCCTAAGGGAAGGCTTACAAATGCCACATGTGGCCACGTGTTACAGAAATCTGAGCCTTAGAGAAAAGAACTGACTTAGGTACACTCTTTCCAGGACTTTATTGTTCATAAGGCACCCACATTTCTCACACTGTGTCAAAACTTATTATGAAACATGTTCTCCAATCAATGACCCTAGTGTAAAAATAATTTCTTTACTATGAATTGCTGCATTAGAGCTTTAAGAACTGTGAAGGTGACTTATTTCAACAGTAAAAGAGTTGTTAATGCAGGCAATGTTTTCTCTCAGAGTATTAAAGAAGGTTCTGAAAGAGAAAAAGTTAAGTGAGGGGGAAATAAAGCATGAAAATGCTGCTTTAAGAATGGAGAATATTATCCTAGTATAGTTTTTATTAAAACACTTTCCTTCACAATATTCTCTTTATGAAGAAAATAGGTAGGTCCTTTATGGTTATAACCTGATCTACTAATGTTATTCAGGTTTCTTCAGGAAACATTCTAACCAGTTCAGTGTCATTCTCTTTTGAAAGTTCACACATAAATCTTGATGTGTATTCTGTGCTTACAGATGTTCATCCTTATGTCACAGTGACTGAACTGAATGGAGGAATGAATATATATTCTTTGCAGTTCTTCTAACATATCATCTCATGTCTTCCACATACTCTGTCTCTTCTCTCTCTGTTCCTTAAATCTTGAAAACCCCTCTTCTACCTAGTCTACATATAAATATGACCACCCTTCAAGACTCAGCACAAATGTTATCCTTTCAAGGAAGTATTTTTACTCCCATTACCCATTTTGTCCCAGAATAAAATGCTACAACTTATTTAAGTAACTTCCTATCATAACATCTGCAATTTCTTAGTACATTCATATTTACATGCTTCTCCTCAATTAGAAAATAAGCTCATTAGGTCATGTGTACTTCATTATTGTATCCCAAGGTGTATCAGAGTGCCTGACATAGAGCTAGTATTCCACAATTCTGGAATGAATAGAGATAATGTGAATGTCATAAAGTCATGACAATTGATAATCTGGCTTTCTCCATAATTTTTATAGTAAACATTCCTACAAAGCTGAAAAACCTTAAAATAATCCAATTCTACACTTTAATTTTACATTAAAAAAATTTTAAGCAAATTCTCCAAAACAAACAGTGACGATCTGTGATTAGAACCTACAACCAATCACTTCCACATCTTTCCTGTGTATAATATTACATTTCCTTTCTACAAAAGAGTGCATTTAAATGATCTTCAAAATGACATAGCTCTATTATTTTATTGTCATTTGGTAGAAGCAATCTTTGTAATACTCAAGTATAGAGTCATCATTTTTTGAGAGACCATCTAGTGTACATTGTCTCTCTGCTTATTTAACTTATATGCAGAGTACATCATGAGAAATGCTGGGCTGGATGAAGCACAAGATAAAATCAAGATTGCTAAGAGAAAGATTAATTACCCAGATATGCAGATGACACCACCCTTATGGCAGAAAGTGAAGAGGAACTAAAGAGCCTCTTGATGAAAGTGAAAGAGGAGAGTGAAAAAGTTGGCTTAAAGCTCAACATTCAGAAAACTAAGATCATGGCATCTGGTCCCATCACTTCATGGAAAATAGATGGGGAAACAGCTGACTTTATTTTTCTGGGCTCCAAAATCACTGCAGATGATTGCAGCCATTAAATTAAAAGATGCTTACTTCTTGGAAGGAAAGTTATGACCAACCTAGATAGCATATTAAAAAGCAGAGACATTACTTTGTCAACAAAGGTCCATCTAGTCAAGGCCATGGTTTTTCCAGTGGTCATGTATGGATATGATAGTTGGACTGTGAAGAAAGCTGAGTGCCAAAGAACTGATGCTTTTGAACTGTGGTGTTGGAGAAGACTCTTGAGAGTCCCTTGGACTACAAAGAGATCCAACCAGTCCATCCTAAGGGAAATCAGTCCTGAGTGTTCATTGGAAGAACTGATGTTAAAGCTGAAACTACAGTATTTTGGCCACCTGATGTGAAGATCTGACTCATTTGAAAAGACCCTGATGCTGGAAAAGATTGAAGACAGGAGCAAAGGATGAGATGATTAGATGGCATCACTGACTCAATGGACATGAGTTTGGGTAAACTCCAGGAGTTGTTGATGGACAGGGAGGCCTGGTGTGCTGTGGTTCATGGGGTCACAAAGAGTTGGACACAACTAAGTGACTGAACTGAACTGAACTAGTGGAAAGCAACCATTTAGTAGTTACAAAAATAAATGAAGAGGATGAAGCCTTAATCTGAGAATGCAGAAAGGCTCTCATCTAACCATTGCAGGATAAAAATTCTGCCTTACGGTTTGTACTCCATTACTCTTTTTTTAATTTTTTTCCTAGCCATCTCAATAAAGTCTGGGAAGTATAATTTGGATATGCTGCTCCTGCTGCTAAGTCGCTTCAGTCGTGTCCGACTCTGTGCGACCCCATAGACGGCAGCCCACCAGGCCCTCCATCCCTGGATTCTCCAGGCAAGAACACTGGAGTAGGTTGCCATTTCCTTCTCCAATGCATGAAAGTGAAAAGTGAAAGTGAAGTCGCTCAGTCGTGTCCGACTCTTCGCGACCCCATGGACTGCAGCCCACCAGGCTCCTCCGTCCGTGGGAATCTTCCAGGCAAGAGCACTGCGGTGGGGTGCCATTGCCTTCTCCGACGGAGGTACTGAACTGAACTGAGTATCTTTCTTTCTTGCGTGCCTGCGTGCTCAGTCACTTCAGTTGTGTCCGACTCTTTGTGACCACAGGGACTGTGGTCCACTAGGCTCCTATGTCCATGGGATTTTCTAGCAAAGATACTGGAGTGGGTTGCCATTTCCTTCTCCGTTCTTTCTTTCTTACTTACTTATTGTTGGTCTATTTTCTACCAATGTGCTGGGTAAAGATAGCTTTTCAATCTGAAATTCTCATCTTTCAGTTGTAGAAATTTACTTGGATTAGACTTTGATGATTTCTTTCCCTCCAGTCCTTTCCACAATCCCTAGAATGCTAGAATGCACGCAAGAATACTGGAGTGGCTTGCCATTTCCTACCCTGGGGTATCTTCCTGACTCAAGGATCAAATTTACCTCTCCAGCATCTTCTGTGTTGACAAGCAGATTCTTTACCATGGTGTTACCTGGGAAACTCCACTCATTAATTACAAACCTTGAATTAATCCTATCTTATCTTATAATATTTTCTCTTCTATTTTACATCTCTAGATACCCTGGATAACATTTTCATCTTATCTTTCAATCTATATATTTTTTCAATTTTGTTCTCATATTTTTAATTTTCAGTACCTTTTTATTATGTGACTAAATCTTTTATTGTTGACCACAACATCTTATTGATGTATATTAATATATTTGGGATCATTTAAAAAAAAATTTCGTACATGATTTCAATTTCATCCAAATTGTTATGCCCACTTATCATTGTTTGTAATTTCAAAAAATATCTAGTGATCCCAGGTTGTATAATCTTACTTAAAATTGGTTAAAGATAGTTTAAAATATCTGTGCTATGGGTGGAGCTAACTGACTGAATATGCTGTTTGATTGAGGAATCCTGTGTCATTTACTCTCTTCTCCAGAATAATGAAGATTCCTTCAGCTATTTCAACCACTGTCAATTTTTTTTTTTTTCTCTGCGGGGAAGACAAATATCTGCATGACAAGATTTTGTAAATTAAGTGAGAAGAGATGGAGTGAGTTTGTCTAAGAGAAGGGAAACCCAATATTCACTATATAAGCTTTCACTTTGTCTTCCTATTTTTTAGTGTGGTCTCTCTAACTTCAACAGTGACTTTTATCTCCAGCCCAATTATCTTCTTTTATGATCAGTTTTCTGCCAAAATGAATTCACCAACTATGTCTAGAAGTCTTACTGAAAAAATCCAAGTCTCACGGTATCTGCCAAGAAGTTTGGAAGCCTAATCCTTGAGATTATGGCAATGTGTTTCACAAAGTTTGAATAGTTATGCCCATGCATTTCTCACAGTATTGCAAAAGAAAATGAAGAAATGCAATCTCTTCTAAAATGAATATGTAAATTTTCCATTGAAAATTTAATTCACCTGTTTTAATCCATCTGTTAAATCTGAATAGTTTTATGCATATCTATGTCTCTACATAATAGCAGGAATAAACATATTACAAGGTAAAAGCTTGAGTTACCCACTGCTGGGCATCCACACCAAGGAAACCAGAATTGAAAGAGACACATGTACCCCAATGTTCATTGCGGCACTGTTTATAATAGCCAGGACATGGAAGCAACCTAGATGTCCATCAGCAGATGAATGGATAAGAAAGCTGTGGTACATTTGCACAATGGAGTATTACTCAGCTATTAAAAAGAATACATTTGAATCAGTTCTAATGAGGTGGATGACGCTGGAGCCGATTATACAGAGTGAAGTAAGCCAGAAAGAAAAACACCAATACAGTATACTTACACATATATATGGAATTTAGAATGATGGTAATGATAAACCTGTACACGAGACAGCAAAGAGACACAGATGTATAGAACGGCCTTTTGGACTCTGTAGGAGAGGGAGAGGGTGGAATGGGTTGGCAGAGTGGCAGTGTAACATGTGTGATATCATAAGTGAAACGAATCGCCAGTCCAGGTTTGATGCAGGATGCAGGATGCTTGGGACTGATGCACGGGGATAATCCAGAGAGAGGGTGTGGGGCGGGAGGGGGGAGGTGGGGGTCGGGATTGGGAGTTCATGTACACTCGTGGCTGATTCATGTCGATGTGTAGCAAAACGAATACAGTATTGTAAAGCAAAACAAACTAAAAAAATAAAAATTAATTTAAAAAAAGCTTGAGTTACAGTAAGAACATCAAACCTGTAACATACAGTATTATTCTCTTAAAATGAAATCATGAGGCAGTAACTGTTAGCTCCAGTATCACAAAACAGATCATATATTCATAACCCTGCAGCATGAAATGCTACAGAATATGGAAAAGGGCTGACAGCGCATACGTTACGTGGGTTTTGAATATTTTCATTCAGTGCAAATAGGAACTTTCTGTGAAGTACATTTGTCAAATATCTTGGTCATCATTGTTGTGTTGGAATTATACATTTATATTCTGAAATAATGCAGTAGTGGAGAATTCTATGGACTGGGTGTATATTCCTTGGGGTGGCAAAGAGTTGGACACGACTGAGCGACTTTCACTCTCAGGACTTTTAAACACAAGAAAGCAAATATCAAACTGGATTTTAGCTATGTGATCTTTAAAAGTCTAGTCAGTTCAGCAAAACAGAAGTAATATCAATGAAAGCATGAATCTATTTTTCTTATGCAGAAATTATGCATTTTTTTCATTTTCAATTGATTGCTCTGATTTTTATGAAGACTGCATACCTAGATTAAACAAACTCTTTACTAAAAGTTGCTGATATTTAAAATTAGGGTGTTGTTGTTGTTGTTGTTGTTTTACCTACTATATGTCAGGTTTGGGCTTCCCTGGTAACTTGGCTGGTAAAGAATTGAACTGCAATGCAGGAAACCTGGTTTGATTCCTGGGTCAGGAAGATCCCCTGGAAAAGTGATAGGCCACTCACTCTATTATTCATGTATTCACTAATACAGTGTTCAGTATATATATACTGAATATATGTATCCAGTATTCAAAATACCATCCAATGACTCAGACAGTAAAGAATCTGCCTGCAATGTGGGAAAACTGGGTTGAAAACTGGGTTGGGAATTTCTAGAGGAGACCATGGCAACCCACTCCAGTATCCTTGCCTGGAGAATCCCCATGGATGGAGTTTGGTGGGGTACAGTCTGTGCGGTCACAGAGAGTCAGACAGACACAACTAAGCACAGCATAGCTTGTCAAGTTTACTAAAGTGAAAGTGAAGTAGCTCAGCGTGTCCTGCTCTTTGCAACCCTGTGGACTGTAGCCTATCAGGCTCCTTTCTCCATGGGATTCTCCAGGCAAGAATACCGGAGTGGGTTGCCATTTCCTTCTCCGAGCAACATTCCAAAGAACAAAGGTAAATTACCAATTTAGATTTTGTGGTGAAATCTATACAAGTATGCTGCTGCTACTACTTCAGTCGTGTCCAACTCTGTGCGACCCCATAGACGGCAGCCCTCTAGGCTCCCCTGTCCCTGGGATTCACCAGGCAAGAACACTGGATTGCCATTTCCTTCTCCAATGCATGAAAGTGATAAGTGAAAATGAAGTCACTCAGTCGTGTCTGACTCTTCATGACCAAATGGACTGCAGCCTACAAGGCCCCTCCGTCCATGGGATTTTCCAGGCAAGAGTACTAGAATGGGTTGCCATTGCTTTCTCCACTATACAAGTATAGACTCGTATTTATCAAATATTTTAAAAAGAAAATGATTTATCTTATCTAATTGCAATGGCTAATACCCATGTGATGATGTTGAAACATCATGGAGAATGAATGTAGTTTTTCCTTATTTCCAGTGTTAGTAGAAATACCTAATGTCTCTAGTGTATTTCCCTAATATTTAAAATACCAGCTTTGGGAAATTTATTATTTCTCAATTCCTTTTTAGTTAAGTGCTTTTACTAGAAATAGGTGTTCAATTCTGTCAGTGACTTCTTAGCATTTATGCAGTTTCATTTTAGATCTACCCCATCATAAAGCATTCTATTCTTGTTCATCGCGGCACTGTTTATAATAGCCAGGACACGGAAGCAACCTAGATGCCCATCAGCAGATGAATGGATAAGAAAGCGGTGGTACATACACACAATGGAGTATTACTCAGCTATTAAAAAGAATACATTTGAATCAGTTCTAATGAGGTGGATGACGCTGGAGCCAATTATACAGAGTGAAGTAAGCCAGAAAGAAAAACACCAATACAGTATACTCACACATATATATGGAATTTAGAATGATGGTAATGATAAACCTGTACGCAAGACAGCAAAAGAGACACAGATGTATAGAACGGCCTTTTGGACTCTGTAGGAGAGGGAGAGGGTGGGAAGGGTTGGCAGAGTGGCAGTGTAACATGTGTGATCTCATAAGTGAAACGAATCGCCAGTCCAGGTTTGATGCAGGATGCAGGATGCTTGGGACTGAGGCACGGGGATAATCCAGAGAGAGGGTGTGGGGCGGGAACGTGGCTGATCCATGTCGATGTGTAGCAAAGCGAATACAGTATTGTAAAGCAAAACAAACTAAAAAAAATAAAAATTAATTAAAAAAAACAAACAAACAAACAAAAAGTAAAGTGCTTGATATCATAAGTATAATATTGACTCCTAATACTAAAATACCTATTTCTGCTTTATTGACTATGCCAAAGCCTTTGACTGTGTGGATCACAATCAACTGTGGAAAATTCTGAAAGAGATGGGAATACCAGACCACCTAACCTGGCTCTTGAGCAATCTGTATGCAGGTCAGGAAGCAACAGTTAGAAATGGACATGGAACAACAGACTGGTTTCAAAGAGGAAAAGGAGTACGTCAAGGCTGTATATTGTCATCCTGCTTATTTAATTTATATGCAGAGTACATAATGAGAAATGCTGGATTGGAAGAAACACAAGATGGAATCAAGATTTCCAGGAGAAATCTCAATAACCTCAGATATGCAGATGAACCACCCTTATGGCAGTGAAGAGGAACTAAAAAGCCTCATGATGAAAGTGAAAGAGGAGAGTGAAAAAGTTGGCTTAAAGCTCAACAATCAGAAAACGAAGACCATGGCATCTGGTCCCATCACTTCATGGGAAATAGATGGGGAAACAGCAGAAACTGTGTCAGACTTTATTTTGGGGGGCTCCAAAATCACTGCAGATGGTGACTGCAACCATGAAATTAAAAGAGGCTTACTCCTTGGAAGAAAAGTTATGACCAACCTATATAGTATATTCAAAAGCAGAGACATTACTTTGCCAACTAAGGTCCGTCTAGTTAAGGCTATGGTTTTTCCTGTGGTCATGTATGGATGTGAGAGTTGGACTGTGAAGAAGGCTGAGCACAGAAGAATTGATACTTTTGAACTGTGGTGTTGGAGAAGACTCTTGAGAGTTCCTTGGACTGCAAGGAGATCCAACCAGTCCATTCTGAAGGAGATCAGCCCTGGGATTTCTTTGGAAGGAATGATGCTAAAATTGAAGCTCCGGTACTTTGGCCACCTTATGCGAAGAGTTAAATAATTGGAAAAGACCCTGATGCTGGGAGGGATTGGGTGCAGGAGGAGAAGGGGATGACCGAGGATAAGATGGCTGGATGGCATCACGGACTCAATGGATGTGAGCCTGAGTGAACTCTGGGAGTTGGTGATGGACAGGGAGACCTGGCGTGCTGCTATTCAGGGGTCGCAGAGTCAGACACAACTGAGCGACTGAACTGAACTGAACTGAACATGTATGGATGTGAGAGTTGGGCTGTGAAGAAGGCTGAGCACAGAAGAATGGATGCCTTTGAACTGTGGTGTTGGAGAAGACTCTTGAGAGTCCCTTGAACTGCAAGGAGATCCAACCAGTCCATTCTGAAGGAGATCAACCCTGGGATTTCTTTGGAAGGACTGATGCTAAAGCTGAAGCTCCAGTACTTTGGCCACCTTATGCGAAGAGTTGACTCTGGAAAAGACCCTGATGGTGGGAGGGACTGGGGGCAGGAGGAGAAGGGGACGACCGAGGATGAGATGGCTGGATGGCATCACGGACTCGATGGACATGAGTCTGAGTGAGCTCCTGGAGATGGTGATGGACAGGGAGGCCTGGCGTGCTGGGATTCATGGGGTCACAAAGAGTCGAACACGACTGAGCAACTGAACTGAACGGAATATTTTATATTTTATTGATGCACATGAATGATAATTGCAGATTTGTTTTGGCACTGTTTTATCAGTTTTAAACCTAAATTCCTACTTATTATAGGAATTGGAAAGAGTTCTTTTTCTATGCTATGGAATGTAATACTCTGAAATATTTTATAAAGCATTGTAATGATTTAGTCTTTAAAGGTTTAGTAGAATCCCCATGTGAAATTATTTTGGGCCTGGTGCTTTTTGATGATATAATTTCTTAAGATCTGTCTCTCTTTGAGATTAAAATAAGTGTCTTCTTTGGTTACATCTTCCTCTCCTCAGAGCTCTGAATACAAGTTTCTGGGAGATAAAGGACATCTAAAAGTAATCTGTGTCATAGATAATGCTGCGTTTGGCTTTTCTATTGTACTGAATAATCATCTTCAGATACATTCAGATACATTTTGTATCTTTTGAAGATAAATGTACTCTTCACTTAAATATGCTGCATAGATTCCTTTATATATGTTTAAAGTATAGGTTATAAAGTCAGTCAGAGTTAAGGCTACTAAATTTCTGAATGTTCTGCTGTTAACTTTATGCACAAATGTCACACATATTTAACGCATGCATTTCTCCTGTGGGAGTCTGAGAATAAGAAATGGAAGATGGAGTAGAATGATTAAGTAGATGACATCTGATATTTAACTCAAACAAAACAAAAACTGAGAAATATATTTACCATCTCAAGTAATTAGCAGTGGATTGAGCAACCTATTTTTCTTCATCTCAAAAAACCAAATTCAAATTGAAAAAATTCTAATAGATTTGGACTCCATTTGCAGTGCAGAAAAAATACATTATTTAAAAGTTGTATGTTTTTTCTTTATCTGAGAATATTTCCTTGAATATTTCCTTAAATCACTTGAGATATTGTTTTATTCCAATGGGAAAAAAAGCAAAATAGTTCATCTCTACCACTTTTTTGCAAGTTGGTATTGTCAAGTAAAGACTGAGTTAACTGAATAGAGAATAAAATACAATCATCATTGGTGCAGAGTCACTAGGGTTATTTATATCATTCAGTAGTAAAATAATCCAAGGGAGGGGTATCATTTAAGAGGTGCTAATGCTACTGAGCATGACATAGGGTGCTAAACGGTACCCACACTCTCTATGATACCAAGACCTTCCATTGAAAAAATTTCTATAGTTTCTCAGAAACTTTTTATATGGTAGATGAGGATTTCTCAACCTTTTAAACCACTGACTCTTCAATATATACACAAAATCTCAATCTCTTAATATTATTCAAAATTCTAACAATCGTATTTTAAACTAAAAATAAAATAATAAGAGAAATGTAATTTTGTTTTCTATCCACAACTTTATGCTCTGATTCCTTGGAACAATTGTTGTTGTTCAGTTGCTAAATCGTGTCCAACTCTTTGCGACTCCATAGATTGTAGTCCACCAGCTACTCTGACCTTCACTATCTCACAAAGTTTGCTCAAATGCATGCCCATTGAGTTGGTGATGCTTTCTAACCATCTCATCCTCTGCTGCCCCCTTTTCCTTTCATCTTCAATCATTCCATGGAGTAGAGATGACTCAATTCTGAGTTGCTATTGTCTTACTGTATAGATAAAATCAGGAATTGAAAAAAATGGCTTAGAATGAGGAGTGCTATGAAAGCAAAAGAAGCAGGAGATGGAAGCAAGTAGGGTTTAGAATTAAACAAAACAAAACAAAAAAAACCCAGAAGATTAAACAGAGCACTGTACTATATAGGCACAGAAGGAATGATGTTGAAGAAAAGACTCCCTGTCCCACCAAATCAATAATAGTGAGAAGGCATTGTGATATCTGTCATGAAAGTAGGAACTTTATTAGAATGTATTAAATAAAGACTGCAATCTCAAGCCCACGTATCTCTATCCAAATCTAACGACTTTAGAAAGAAGCTATTTTCCCTCATCAGTTTAGTTATATGAACTCAACTTTTTCTTACAAATATCTTACCCTCTGAGGAAGTTGTTTGTTTTTAGGATTAAAGCATAAATAAATTAGGGAAAGTTAGATGTATATGAGGAAGTTGATACAGAATGCAAGTGATTAGGCAAAAATACACATAAAGGATAAATTAGACAAGTTGCATCATCCTGAATGATATATGAAGTCATAAGGTATTAATTCTATAAATTGTTTCATCATGTCACGGAAAGTGAATCAATTCCCTAATGAAATCAGAAGGGGATTTTTAACATTCGACAAATATTGCTTTAAATCTTGGCTCTCCTATTTTATAGTCATTGGCAAATTATTAATACGTATCTTAAAGTCAAGGTCATGCTTATGTTATAGCACTGCTGTAGTATTTAAATGAAATAATGAATTTTAAAGTCCAAGCAACTGTGTTACCCTCAATATTAATATTAATATTCACATTCCTAAGTGCCTATGCAGTTTCTGTGGTCCATTACTTGAGTAATTAAAGACAACTTTAAAGAAACACTGGCAACATCAAGATAAGTATACCACACTAATAAAAGAGAGGGAAAAAACACTCCTGTACTTACAACATCAAATGTCTGCGCCAGGGAACCAAAAGCAGTTTCAATGCTCTTACAGTATGTGAATAAGGAGAAGCAATTTCAAGAGCAAGGAAATGAACTTAAGTCTTTACGACAAGTTATAGGGTTATAGGGAGTTCACCCTCCAAAACCTCAGTGTCACTGTGGCTCTAGTCAATTCCTATAACTCAACCCTGGAAGCCATAATGGACCACTCTGTCAATGGGGATAAGGACACTGCTACAAAAGGCTCATCTGAATTGTTGATGTGTGAAAGGCACTCAGTCAATGCAAATTATCATTTTACTATTGCATATCACCCATAGACCTCATCACCAATAGGTGGAGGGTCAAAAAAGGTTTTGCTGTTGTGTTATATGAAAGTGAAAAGCAAATAGGTTTATATTATTATTTCAGTTAGTTCTAGGCTTGTCAAATTTTACCAAACCAGTATTTCATCCTCATGCTAATTTAATTCCTTCTTTAAAAAAGTGATTGATGTTACAAAAATAGTTTTTCTCAAGAGTATATGACAGAAGTACATAGGCAATCAGAATTTTGGTTTTGCTGTTTTGATAGCATGACTCTCTTTGAGTAAATGTAAACTGCTTAGTTTTACAATCATAAAATGTCATCCACTTCTGTTAGTTTCTCTAATTACAGTTCATGGCTGACATGTAATGTGATGTTGTTTGAAGTGCTTTGCCAGTCCTTGTCTTCACTCTCTCCTATACCCCAACAGCTGTTCAAACAGGCCCATCCTACCTTTTGAGTTACAGTAGGTCATTCACCAGTTCATCGTTAAGCAGCCTATTCTCTTGTTCAAACTTTGCCCTGTCCTGATCATTTCTGTGGTTATTGCTACCTAGCTTGATCTTTAGTATTCTAGAAGAAAGCTGAGTGCTGAAGAATCGATGCTTTTGAATTGTAGTGTTGGACAAGACTCTCGAGAGTCCCTTGGACTGCAAGGAGATCCAACCAGTCCATCCTAAAGGCGATCAGTCCTGGGTGTTCACTGGAAGGACTGATGCTGAAGCTGAAACTCTAATACTTTGGCCACCTCATGTAACGAGTTGATCATTGGAAAAGACCCTGATGCTGGGAGGGACTGGAGGCAGGAAGAGAAGGGGACACCAGAGGATGAGATGGCTGGATGGCATCACCAACTCGACGGTCATGAGTTTGGGTAAACTCAGGGAGTTCGTGATGGACAGGGAGGCCTGGTGTCCTGCGATTCATGGCGTCGCAGAGTCGGACATGACTGAGCGACTGAACTGAACTGAACACAGTTCTTTATAAACTTAAGTGTGCACTTGAATTACCTACAGATTTGAATGGTGTGTCTGGGATGAGACTGTTCATTTCTAACAAGATTTTTGGTAATTTCAATACTGTCTGTCCAAGGATCACCTTTTGAAACCTAAGTTTCTTCCCATTGGACTTTCCACTCCAGGCTGCCTCATATAAGCTTCTATTCTCCTATAATATTCCGCATTAGACATCACCCTATTTTAGATGAAATGAAAAGAGAGTAGCCAACATTTGTTTTTCTCCTTTGGTCCTTGAATCTCAAAACTGCATGTTTGAATTTACACCACTGTCTTCAAGTCCAGCTAATTCACCTACATCATCAGTACTAGAATGATTTTATTCAAGTAAATGAAATTAATTTGAATCTATGAGCTATTAGCTTTTCTATCTAAAAAATAAATCTACCATTTTATCTTCCATATCTGGAAGCATAGTGGGTAAAGAGTACTGACATATTTGGAATACTTCATTTAGCATCACATACATATTTCAGAATACATTATAAAAGAACACTGACCTTCAAAATGTAAAGACTGTGTTTTCTAAAATCATCACTATAAATATTAGTCTTCTATCCAAGATTTGAAAAAATGAAACTAAGAAACTCCTCAATACATTCTCAGATATTGATGTGACTGTGGTTTCAGAATATAAATTAACTCAAGTTGGAAATGACAAAAACTGTTAAAAAATAGAACACTGATAAGACCTAATAATTCTAGATTTAAAAGATACCTAAAGGTTTGTGATTTCAGTGCTCATATTTAGACTGTTAAATAGCTATATAACCAAAGAGTTCAGGCTTATAATTCACAGTCACTTCATTCTCTGAAAAATTCTACAGACATAATATTTATTATTTGAACATGTACTCTAGTAAAATGGTCTTGTAGGAACAATAAATCATAAATTTTTACTGTGTATATAAAACTCAAATTTAATATGGTAGTGGGTAGAAGACATTTTTTACAGTAATGGGCTATTACACTAATGTAATCCATTGTATGTATTAATTATATTAATATAATTTAAGTAATGGAACATATATATAACAATGATCCATATTATACACAACATCATAAATATTCTAGCTATTTGTTGAAGTTAGTTTAGGAATAGCCAATAAATTTTATTGAGTAGATATTTATTTATTTATTTACTTAATTTAGATTTCAGATTAGAATGTAAATGTAATTTCAAAGAATATATGATAAGGGTATAAGCTAAGTATTGCAATATCAAGTGATACAACTAATTCTTATTCTCTCTTCTTACTTACAGATATTAATTCTGGGTGACCTGTGACAAATGACTCCTCAGATCACTCCAAAATCTTCTCAGTCAAGTAAAATTAAGTTTAATAGACTTAATATGATAAGGGAGAATATCAGATTGATTGTGTCCTGTATTATATCAAAATGAGAAAATTAGTGAAGACTATTTAAAGGGTCTTAAGGCTTGATATGACTGAAATTAAGGCAAGTCTTGCAAGATAGGGACCTAGTTTTGATGAAGCACAATTGATAACAAAGACAGCTCTTGACTGGTAGACAGAGTGAAATGAGGATCTGGAAACAAGTATTAAAGAGAAAACTGTTAAGCATGCCTTTATAACACAAATTTTAAAGAAAGTTGTTTTAGTTAGTTAACAGTGTTATGTTCCAGGAACAGATGTTTCTTGGAAGAAGTATCTAAGTTACTGCTGTCTAGTTTCATCTTGTTTATGTAAGGATATAAAAGTATATCTGATAAATTATCATTTAACATAAGGATATAAAACTATGTCTGATATATTATTGTTTAATAGAGGACACAATAGTATAACTCATTATGGTTAGTATTTAAATTATTTAATAGCTTTATGGATATTTTATTCACATAACATATACAATTCTCCCACTTAAACTGTTCAGTTCAGTGGTTTGCTGCTGCTGCTGCTGCTGCTGCTGCTAAGTTGTTTCAGTCATGTCTGACTCTGTGCGACCCCATAGATGGCAGCCCACCAGGCTCTGCTGTCAATGGGATTCTCCAGGCAAGAACACTGAAGTGGGTTGCCATTTCCTTTTCCAGTGCATGAAAATGAAAAGTGATAGTGAAGTCACTCAGTTGTGTCTGACTCTCGGTATATTCTAATTCTTTGCGACCCCGAGGACTGTAACCCACCAGGCTCCTCCTTCCATGAAATTCTCCAGGCAAGAATACTGGAGTGGGTTGCCATTTACTTCTCCAAATTCTAATGTTATTTGCCTTTAAATGAAAGCTGTCTCTCCCCACTTCTTTATATAATTGCTATGAGTAACATATCTGATGGGAGTCTTTCCAGTCTTCTTAAGAATCAGATTTTCTTGTTCCTTATATTGAAAAGTTAGCTGTTTGGATCTTTGCATGGGTTAGAGGTTATGTAACAGCATTTGAGATCACATACCTGAGACTTGAAACAGAAAAATACTGATAAAAATTACAAGAGTTTGTAATTCATTTCTAAACCAGGTGTCATAAGTTAATTAGTTCAATTAAAAACAAACCTATTTCTTCAATATAAACAGGCTGCATAAAATATAGTAATATTGACCAAATTACCATGTATTATGACTCCTTTTTAGTTTTTTCATTTATTTTTAGTAACAGTAGTGATATTAAAAAGGTGGAAAGTGGAAAGTACAAAATTTTCTCCCTAAGGCAACATATTTTGCACCTCAAATGACTAATATTATATTGAGAGAAATTTTATTTTAAATTGCTACATGTCTAAAATCATGAAACTCTCAGAAAACAAGTTTTATGGTTTAGTAACATTGTTAGTACTCTTCCAATTTTTCTGACATATATTATCTAATTTTTCATGCTGTTTGTAAACCATGAAATTAAGAGACTTTGGTATAAAAGAAAGCAGAACATTCCCCTCTAGGTATTAAAATTATTGCAATTAAATTATGCACCCATTTTCTATTATTCTCCAATTTAAAAAAAAGTAAAACTTTTCTTTTCCAAAGATAGGAATACGAGGGCTAAAATATATCCTAGATTATATCATGAAGTATCCTGCTTATGGGCATGCACCTCTATCTAGTTGTGTGTGTGTGTGTGTGTGTGTGTGTGTGTGTATTAGTCATTCAGTTACGTCCAACTCTTTACAACCTCATAGACTGTAGCCCACCAGGTTCCTCTGTCCTTGGAAGTCCCCAGGGAAGAATACTGGAGTGGGTAGCCATTCCCTTCTCTAGGGGATCTTCCCAACCCAGGGATCTAACCTGTGTCTCCCACATTGAAGGCAGATTCTTTACCATCTTAACACGAAGGAAGACCCCTATCGAACTGTGGGTAGCAGCTAATAGATTTTCTATGCTGAAAAATGAGTACCATCATTATGAACCAATCAGTCATTTTAAGGTTAAAATAACCCTGCTTTATTGAATATTATTATAACAGCTTGCAATAATTCATCAAAAGTGCATTTCAGTGTCAGGTGATCAAATATGTACCTGAGATATCATTGGTCAGATTAAAAAAAAAAAAAAAAAACAGCTTGGGATTCAACCTAGATAGTGAGTCTTTCTTATAAGATTTATAAACATGAGAGAGCCTCTGAATATACATCACCTATTCTCCAGATCTATTTATGTAAAAGTTTCTTTAGTGCCTAACTACTATAAAAGTTTCCATAGTGTTGTTTATGAGATAACTGTAATCTTTAGCTCTAGAAGAACTGTACAAAAAAGATCTTCATGACCCGGATAATCATGATGGTGTGATCATTCACCTAGAGCCACACATCCTGGAATGTGAAGTCAAGTGGGCCTTAGAAAGCATCACTATGAACAAAGCTAGTGGAGGTGATGGAATTCCAGTTGAGCTATTTCAAATCCTGAAGGATGATGCTATGAAAGTGCTGCACTCAATATGCCAGCAAATTTGGATAACTCAGCAGTGGCTACAGGACTGGAAAAGTTCAGTTTTCATTCCAATCCCAAAGAAAGGCAATGACAAAGAATGCTCAAACTACCACACAATTGCTCTCATCTCACACACTAGTAAAGTAATGCTCAAAATTCTCCAAGCCAGGCTTCAGCAATATGTGAACCACGAACTTCCTGATGTTCAAGCTTGTTTTAGAAAAGGCAGAGGAACCAGAGATCCAATTGCCAACATCCGCTGGATCATGGAAAAAAACAAGAGAGTTCCAGAAAAACATCTATTTCTGCTTTATTGACTATGCCAAAGCCTTTGACTGTGTGGATCACAATAAACTGTGGAAGATTCTGAGAGACATGGGAATACCAGACCACCTGATCTGCCTCTTGAGAAATCTGTATGCAGGTCAGGAAGCAACAGTTAGAACTGGACATGGAACAACAGACTGGTTCCAAATAGGAAAAGGAGTATGTCAAGGCTGTATATTGTCACCCTGCTTATTTAACTTATATGCAGAGTACATCATGAGAAACTCTGGGCTGGAAGAAAAAGAAACTGGAATCAAGATTGCTGGGAGAAATATCAATAACCTCAGATATGCCGATGACACCTCCCTTATGGCAGAAAGTGAAGAGGAACTAGAAAGCCTCTTGATGAAAGTGAAAGAGGAGAGTGAAAAAGTTGGCTTAAAGCTCAACATTCAGAAAACGAAGATCATGGCATCTGGTCCCATCATTTCATGGCAAATAGATGGAGAGACAGTGGAAACAGTGTCAGATTATATTTTTGGGGCTCCAAAACCACTGCAGATGGTGACTGCAGCCATGAAATTAAAAGGCTTACTCCTTGGAAGAAAAGTTATGACCAACCTAGATAGCATATTCAAAAGCAGAGACATTACTTTGCCAACAAAGGTCCATCTAGTTAAGGCTATGATTTTTCCAGTAGTCATGTATGGATGTGAGAGTTGGACTGTGAAGAACGCTGAGCACCAATGAATTGATGCTTTTGAAGTATGGTGTTGGAGAAGACTCTTGAGAGTCCCTTGGACTGCAAGGAGATCCAACCAGTCCACTCTGAAGGAGATCAACCCTAGGATTTCTTTGGAAGGAATGATGCTAAAGCTGAAGCTCCAGTATTTTGGCCACCTCATGCGAAGAGTTGACTCATTGGAAAAGACTTTGATGTTGGGAGGGACTGAGGACAGGAGGAGAAGGGGACGACAAAGGATGAGATGGCTGGATGGCATCACTGACTCGATGGATGTGAGTCTGAGTGAACTCCGGGAGTTGGTGAAGGACAGGGAGGTCTGGCCTGCTGTGATTCTTGGGGTTGCAAAGAGTCGGACACGACTGAGTGACTGAACTGAACTGTACTGATGTGGTGTTAAAAAGTTTTAGACTTCCATATGTCTGGGCTTCATTTTTTTTTTTTTTTTATCTAAAAAGTAGCTAGTGATTAAGTCTAATAACCAAGGATACTAACTGATTACTATAAGAAACTGAAGCTCAAGAAAACTGAGTAGTTTTTAAAGGAATGTTCATACAAAGCCAATAGTAAGTTTGATTGCATAGAAGATCCAACTAGTCCAACCTAAAGGAAACCAGTCCTGAATATTCATTGGAAGGACTGATGTTGAAGCTGAAACTCCAATACTTTGGCCACCTGATGCAAAGAACTGACTCATTTGAAAAGAGCCTGATGCTGGGAAAGATTGAAGGTGGGAGAAGAAGGGGACAACAGAGGATGAGATAGTTGGATGGCATCACTGACTTAAGGGACATGTGTTTGAGTAAACTCCAGGAGTTGGTGATGGACAAGAAAGCCTGGCATGCTGTAGCTCATGAGATCACAAGAGTTGAACACGACTATGCAAACTCAGATATACATTCCACATTTTTCCTAAGGGCCACTGCTCATTTAACAAATAAAGCAATTATTAAAATAACTTGGAAGAATGACGAGCCTATTTGAACAGAGCAATGGCCCCTTACAAAAGAAAAATTACAGGCTACTAAAGAACTTATAGACACACAATTAGAATTAAAACATATTGAGGAATCTTGCTCTCATTGGAACTTTCCTATTTTTGTTATAAAAAGAAATCTAACAAATGGCTTCTCTTAACAGACCTTAGAAAAGTTAATGCATCTATGAAACCTATGGGTGCATTACAACCAAGGATCCCATCACCTACTACTATTCCCCCAAATTGGCACATTATTATTCCTGATTTACAAGATTGCTTTTTTAATATACCTTTAAACCCTTTAGACCGGGAGAGATTCACTTTCTCTCTCCCTTATCCTAATCATATCTGGCCTCATAAAATATTTCAATAGACTGTATTAACTCAAGGTATGCTTAACCATCCTACTATTTGTCCAAATTTTGTAGCCAAGACTTTACATCCAATGTAACAGCAATTCCTTCATGCATATATCATTAATAATATACTGTGTGTGGCTGCAATGGCACACAAGCTTGGTAGAGAGGAGCTATGCCACATCCGAGGGCAGGGGCAGAAGCCAGGAGGACCCCATGCCTGAGGGATGGTGGCCAAGAGGAGTTACCCCATGTCCGAGGTCAGGGGCAGCGGCCAAGAGTGCCAGGCTGCGACGGTGCAGGAACGGCGGAGGGTAGCTACCCCACGTCTGAGGTCAGTGGCTGCATGGGGGCATGAGGGCCTAGAGAAGCTATTCCACGTTCAAGGTCAGGAGGGGCGGTGGTAAGGAGATACCCCTCGTCCAAGGTAAGGAGCAGCAGCTGCACTTTGCTGGAGCAGCCATGAAGAGATATCCAACATCCAAGGTAAGGATCAGAGGGCAAGCACACTGAAACCATACTCACAGAAAACTAGTCAATCTAATCACACTNGAGTTGGACTGTGAAGAAAGCTGAGCGCCAAAGAATTGATGCTTTTGAAATGTGATGTTGGAGAAAACTCTTGAGAGTCCCTTGGACTGCAAGGAAATCCAACCAGTCCATTCTGAAGGAGATCAACCCTGGGATTTCTTTGGAAGGAATGATGCTAAAGCTGAAACTCTAGTACTTGGCCACTTCATGTGAAGCATTGACTCATTGGAAAAGACTGTGATGCTGGGAAGGATTGGGGAGAGGAGGAAAAGGTGACGACAGAGGATGAGATGGCTGGATGACATCACTGACTCTATGGACGTGAGTCTGAGTGAACTCCTGGAGTTGGTGATGGACAGGGCGGCCTGGCATGCTGTGATTCATGGACTTGCAAAGAGTCGGATACGACTGAGTGACTGAACTGAACTGAACTACAAAAAGGAGAAATGGTATTTTGACACTGAATGGCCATGATATTCATTAAACTCCAGAGAAAACTGATTACAATAATATCTTTTTTGAAATTGCAAAACCGATTCTTCTTGCACACGCAGTTAGAAAAATGTTAACTTGTTAAAATACTTTTTTGGATCTCCAATTCTGCCTGGGAAACAAAAACAGGCCTAAGAAAAAACCTAACTTTAACTCTTATCATGTCCTTGGGATACACAGTCCACTCTATCTTGGACTCTAGTCACAAACAAATTGGTGGAACTCAAAAAAAAAAAAAAAAGATATTTTAAATTTCAAGCAGGAGACTATGTCTGTCTATTTATCTAAAATTATCTATGTCTCAATGTATGTCTTTGTTTTTTGATAATATGAAGTTAATTAGCTCTATTTAAATTCAATTTCACATGAACTGAAAAATATTCAATGTTAATTTTTTTAATATAAATGTATAATTTAAGTATAATTGTTTGCTAATCTAATTAAGACATGTCTTAAATCAACACTATGTAATACTTTTATTATGCCTAGGTTTAAGGTGAACTAAATTGTTTAAAAAAAAGTAACTTTATATATATATATGTAAATATATAAATAGGATGAAAATTTTTAGAAAAACTCCATTAAAAATAATTATATTTTAGAAATGAAAAATTAAATGCTTAAAGTTTATTAGATAGCTAGCTCATTTCCAATGAAGTAAGATTTTAAAACATTAATTACTGAACACTAACTTCCTCCTACAAAAAGTTTTTCTTACTGAAAAACTAGAGAGATTTTCAACTATTAATAATATATATAATATATGTAAAGATAAATATATATATACTTTACTATATAATATAATAAATATATTCATTGATCTATAGAATACTAACATACATAATTGCTAAAGAAAAGTAAGATATATGCTTTTAATAAAAGATATAATAAATGGCAAATAAAATGATGAATACAAAAATATATAAAAAAGGTTTATAACAAATGAAAGAACATTTTATGGCAAATGGATATAACTCATTTCCCTGAACTTTCTTCGTCTTCTTTCTTATGTGTCTCGATTGATACAACTTCTTCTTTTATTATAAATATATATATACTTTACTATATAATATAATAAATATATTCATTGATCTATAGAATACTAACATACATAATTGCTAAAGAAAAGTAAGATATATGCTTTTAATAAAAGATATAATAAATGGCAAATAAAATGATGAATACAAAAATATATAAAAAAGGTTTATAACAAATGAAAGAACATTTTATGGCAAATGGATATAACTCATTTCCCTGAACTTTCTTCATCTTCTTTCTTATGTGTCTCGATTGATACAATTTCTTCTTTTATATGGGTCACACCTCTCCAAGGTGAAACTACACAACATATTATAACCCACCACTACTTTGCAGTAGTGAGAATACTTAATTAATTCTTCATTAGAAGGACTGATGCTGAAACTGAAACTCCAATACTTTGGCCACCTCATGTGAAGAGTTGACTCACTGGAAAAGACCCTGATGCTGGAAGAGATTGGGGGCAAGAGGAGAAGGGGACAAGAGAGGATGAGATGGCTGGATGGCATCACCGACTCGATGGACATGAGTTTGGATAAACTCTGGGAGTTGGTGATGGACAGGGAGGCCTGGTCTGCTGTGATTCATGGGGTCGCAAATGTTCGGACAGAACTGAGCGACTGAACTGAACTGAACTTTTTTTTTTTTCCCCCATTATTTATTTATTTATTTTTCTTTTACTTTACAATACTGTATTGGCTTTGCCATACATTGACTTGAATCCGCCACGGGTGTACATGAGTTCCCAATCCTGAACCCCCCTCCCACCTCCCTTCCCATATCATCTCTCTGGGTCATCCCAGTGCACCAGCCCCAACCATCCTGTATCGAACCTAGACTGGTGATTCGTTTCTTACATGATAGTATCCATGTTTCAATGCTGTTCTCCCAAACCATCCCACCCTTTCCCTCTCCTATAGAGTCCAAAAGTCTGTTCTATTCTATAAAAACAGACAATGGCCTGTGTATATTTCTAAGCAATTCAAACAGTTTTTACCTTCTTTCTCTATTAAACAGATTACAAACATTCCTTATAATCCGCAAACACAAAACATAATTAAACACATTACACACTGAAGCTACAAATATAAAATTAAATGAGGAAATACACATGAACACTTTTATCTTCCTTATCCAGAACAAACTTTACTAGATTCTAACATAATATATTCTTTAAGCTTATAACTACTTTTAATATAGCTTTATTTCTTTTTCTAGTCTGTAAGATTCTTAAAATAACATCAATTTCAGTGTCTGCTTCACAAACAAAACAAATACAGCTTAAAAAGACACCATTTGCTGAATAAGTTATTTGTTCCTAAGAGTATCAAAAGTGCAAAATATTCACCTTCTTTTCAGGTCTGTCTTGAAAGTACAATCATCTTCCTTAACACACTGAACAGAGATTCAACAGCTGCTAGGCTGCATTTCTTTTCCAGGGACAAGGTCGGGTATTTGGATGTGAACAACGTTTCATTTGTCAGCTTTTTCTGCATCAGCTTTTCAGTAATTTCACTTAGGAAAAAATGTTTGACTGCTCCTAATCCTTTGCCCCAAATAACAAAAACCACTTAAAACACAGTCAGGTCCCATTTCTTTTTATGTCAAGAAAAATGTATGTACTGAATGAGGAAGAAATCAACCTATTAATTCAAAACCACAACCAAATACCAGTCCCCAAACAGATCTCTAGATGACTTTTTTGGACTAAATATTTCCTAGAAATGTTTTCATGATTATCACTTTCCTTTCTTTCTATAACTATTGTTAATATAGCTTTATTTATTCACTTAGGAAAAAATGTTTGACTGCTCCTAATCCTTTGCCCCAAATAACAAAAACCACTTAAAACACAGTCAGGTCCCATTTCTTTTTATGTCAAGAAAAATGTATGTACTGAATGAGGAAGAAATCAACCTATTAATTCAAAACCACAACCAAATACCAGTCCCCAAACAGATCTCTAGATGACTTTTTTGGACTAAATATTTCCTAGAAATGTTTTCATGATTATCACTTTCCTTTCTTTCTATAACTATTGTTAATATAGCTTTATTTATTTTAAATATTTTAAACTTACCACAAGGAGATATTTTGAAAAAAAAAAAAAATTTCACGACATTGAAGGACACCTCCCTTCCTTTGCCCATTTGGTATCAAGCCGGGTAAACTAATCAACGCAAATCTAAGAAACTAATCTTACAGTTAATCTTCTATTTCTCTAGATGGATCCAACAAATTCAAATGGCTTCCTCTTCAGAAGATTCAACCTAAGGAGGCCCCTAGCATTCAAACTAGAGACGAAACAACAAAAACCTCAAGAGAAAGAAATTCCAATACAAGCCATGGTGGCTTTCAAAGTTTCCAAAAAACGCCACACTCGACGTCATCAACCTCATGATCTCACAACTTGGGGACAGATAAAACCCTGTACTAATCAAGCTGAAAATCTGATTTCTCAACAGGGAATGCCTCAGAATCCTGAAAATATTTTTGTCACTATGCTTGCTTTTGCTTCCCCCATTCAGGCTGACTTGGTTGATTACACTTATTGGGCTTATATACCTAACCCCTTCCTTTTATTATTGGTTATAGAATGGACAGATATAGGACCAATCGTATCCACTAATGACTCAGTATATATGTCCCCTCCTTGGAGCTTGGAGGGGCCCTCTCATCCTGAAGAAGAAGGAAGACTAATTAACATTTCTGTAGGCTATGAAATTCTTCTTTTATGCATGGGCCCAATAAAATTATATACTATGCTTGCTTTTGCTTCCCCCATTCAGGCTGACTTGGTTGATTACACTTATTGGGCTTATATACCTAACCCCTTCCTTTTATTATTGGTTATAGAATGGACAGATATAGGACCAATCGTATCCACTAATGACTCAGTATATATGTCCCCTCCTTGGAGCTTGGAGGGGCCCTCTCATCCTGAAGAAGAAGGAAGACTAATTAACATTTCTGTAGGCTATGAAATTCTTCTTTTATGCATGGGCCCAATAAAATTATATATTAATGTTAATCGACAAACATGGGCTTTCATCCTGCCTCCAAAAAAGGAACTTCCACACATTGCTTGGACTGTTTATTGCCCTGTCCTTTTATAAAACCATGTCAATACTACCAAAACTCTAGGAAAAGGAAAAAAGTTAAAATATAGGGGGGTTACTTATAAATACTTTAAATATACTCCCATTTATTGAGATAAATGTCAAGCTAAATCAGGGAAATTAATGTTTATGGCCAATTACACCATTGTTGATTGGAGACCTCATGATATGTGGGTATCTAACTGCTCAGATGATATTAACAGCCCTATGTGTGACTATACTACTCAAATAACGTAAAATGTTACTAACACTACAATGGAACATTACTACGACAAAGGACTTCTTAGATGGCTTGACCATGGAATGGACCCCACCTCGTCTTCAAATCGTCCTCAATAAACAGATTGGGCCTAAACAATGAGACATATAGAAACTTGCTGTGAACACCAAAGAACTTGACATTTCACAGGGACCAATCATAGTCATAGTAATTATTTATTTCACTATAATGAATCATATTTCATACAAGCCTGTGTTCCACTCTCTTTTATTGTAGCTATAAGAAATTTATATTTAATAAGACTTTACATTCTGTAACTTGTATAAATTGCAAATTATATACTTGTCTTAACTCTTCCGTTTCCTTAAGAAATTAATCTCTTTTGATTCTTTGATCTCGCCATAGTCTGTGGTTACCAATAAATCTCCAGCGGCCCTGGAGAGCCTGGGGAAGATCCCATGGCTGGACTTGCTCCCCAGTTACTTACTAAACTGCTCCGGTGATCTAAATGATTCATTGGATGGCTGATTTTTGGCATTTTGGGATTAATAGCTATTTGCATCACTGCTGCTGTCACTGACATTACTTTACAAACCTCAATTCAAACACATAATTTTATCCAAAATTGGACTAAAGGTGCTCATACTATGTAGGCCACTCAGGCTGATAGATGGGTATATTCAAGATGAAATACAGAAACTAAAAACAGCCACCAAATGGTGAGAAATCAATTAACAGATGTACAAAAACAAGTGATGCTAAAATGTGATTGGAATTCTCAATTTTGTGTTGCTCCTGTTCAATTCAATAATAGTGCCTACAACTGGAAACAAATCAAATTTCATTTACAAAACATACATGATAATGCCTCTCTGAATGTAAAATTATTAAAAAAGAGAAATCTTTGAAACCTTTTTCTAAAAATCTGCCCTCTTCCACTAATTTGAAAACTTTAGCTGAACAACTAGCTGATCAATTATCTGGGCTAGACCCACGCATATGGTTTCAAAGCATTACTCACAATATCAGGTCTGGAACTGTAATTTTGGTGATTGTCTTAACAATTATATTTGTTGTCTACTGTTGCCTTCATGCAAAAATTGTTAAAACTAAACAAACTCTAATGGTCAGAACTCTTTTTACAAATATAAATAAATAAGGGGGAATTATCAGGGAATGTTTAACAGGAGGATTCCTACGTGCTCTTTCTCATAAATCCTTTGTTCCTTATCACTTTCTGTTGTCAGAAACTAGTGGAACAGCAAGCTGCTCCCAGGACTGAGGTCATTATGTGAGACAGGCTTGAACATTCAGTAAACATTCTCTTTATGACAAAGCTGCTTAGTCTCAATCCCCTTTCTTGAGATATGGATTGTCTCCTGACCTTGTGACCATTATTAATCCCTTGTTCCCTTGGTAACGGTTGCTATACGTTTGGTTTTCTGATCTTTATCATTGTCGAAAGAAATTTCTTGTACAACAGCTTATATACACTCACAGAAAGATCAGTTAAGCACCTTTGCTCCATCAGAGCTTGGGTCCCCGTGTCTTTCTTTCTTTCTTTCTTCCTCTCTCTCTCTCTCTCCCTCCAGCTCTCTCTCTTTTATTTTCTTATCATAAACTCTGGACCGCCAGGTCCTGGTCCATTAAAGGACCCCAACACTGAGCGACTGAACTGAACTGAACTCTAGCCAAATTACAAGCAAAGTCAAGTCAGTTGTAGAACTCATATCAAGGTGTGACTATGAGTGCATAAAGCATTTAGGGATAGGATCTTTATAGCTATGCTACTGCTGCTAAGTTGCTTCAGCCATGTCTGACTCTTTGCATCCCCATAGTCTGTAGCCTGCCAGGCTCCTCTGCCCATGGGATTCTCCAGGCCTGAATACTGAAGTGGGTTGCCATGCCCTCCTCCAGGGGATCTTCATTCCAGGAATCAAACTTGCATCTCTTACATTTCCTGGGTTGGCAGGCAGGTTCTTAACTGCTAGCATACCATAATTTATGATAAGGCGTTAATATGACCAAACTATAAACCAGCAAAGAAAAAAAAGATAAATTTTAAGAGTCAAAATGTCTGTGGGCTTTGGGTGGAACTTATCAACTCCATGCCATTGTCCACTTGACCTGAAACTCTTGAGTGAAGGATTGTCTGATTATTAAGTATTTCTAAGTCACCTCACACTTGAAATATACATCAAGAGGAAACAGTTTGACTAACTGCTGTGATGTTGCTTTGCTATGTGCGAAAGCTAGCTTGGTCTGGAATAGAAAATGCTTTGTGAAAGTGCACAAACTCTACAAGGGATTGTGTATGGCTAAAGGGAGAGATAAGAGAGAGGGGACAAGTGACCAAGCAAGAAGTTTATATTGTCACATATATATATATGACAGATAACTTTCTTCTCCATCTCCTCAGGAAAATGGGCAAAATCCACATTAGTCACTATTGTTTTGGCAATCTGATGTGGGATGGGGAAAAAGGAATATGACAAAGTACTGAAATAATACCATGGATTAGCAGAGGGTCAAGGTAATCTGTCAGTCACATCATGATCATACTATTTTTTTTTAATTATTTGTATATAAACTTCAAATACTGGAAGATAAATTTTATTTCAAATAAATTTTGAATTCTTCCTATTGTTAGCTTGTTGCTTTGGAAATAACATAGTATCTAACACTAATGTAGTACTGAGGGCATGCTAAGTACCATTTGAGTATATTATATGAATTAGCTCATTTAATTTTATGAGGTTGGAAATAATATTTCCTCATTTTACAGAATAAGAAACTGTTATTCTCAACACCAAAGGTTACTTACCAAGTTAGGGTAAGGAGCAGGGTAAGGATCCAGGCAACTAGGCAGAGAGTCCATCTACTCAACAACTGTGTCATAGTGAGCCCTACAGTGGGTTATCAAATGCTAAATGAATGAGAGGAGTAGATTCTTGATGCTTTATAGATACTTATAATGAGTATATTCAAGGTTTATTTTTGAGCTTTTCAGATAAAATTATATAGAAAATTTAGGACTTCTTCCCTAACCATTTTTAAATCAGAGACAGAATATAAAGATCTATGAACCAGAATCAGTGTCTTCAAGCTTCTCTTTTGTGTTGGAGTTTTGAATTTCACCTCAGCAAATTGACCACAATCATGCTCAACTTGTCACAAATAAAAGGACATAATAGGCAATGAAGATAGAGTCATTATTTAATGTTCTACAACTGTGTCATAGTGAGCCCTACAGTGGGTTATCAAATGCTAAATGAATGAGAGGAGTAGATTCTTGATGCTTTATAGATACTTATAATGAGTATATTCAAAGTTTATTTTTGAGCTTTTCAGATAAAATTATATAGAAAATTTAGGACTTCTTCCCTAACCATTTTAAAATCAGAGACAGAATATAAAGATCTATGAACCAGAATCAGTGTCTTCAAGCTTCTCCTTTGTGTTGGAGTTTTGAATTTCACCTCAGCAAATTGACCACAATCATGCTCAACTTGTCACAAATAAAAGGACATAATAGGCAATGAAGATAGAGTCATTATTTAATGTTCAGAGAAATTAAAGAACTGGAGCAAATCCAAGGATTCTGGAATATTGTTAGTATCAGGCTGTACATCAGTAACAATGTGGCTGTCTGATGTATGGGGAAAACAATGGTAGTAAAATTCTGAGGTATAGGTGATGGATATAAATTATCACCTTCTTTTTCCAGTTGTCATATACTGAAATATTTCTGAGACATAAAGGATCAGAGTGCATTCAATAGACAAAAGAAAAAAAGTCAGTTCAATAAAGGAATGAATCAAATAACTCGTGGCTGATCCATGTCGATGTGTAGCAAAACGAATACAGTATTGTAAAGCAAAACAAACTAAAAAAATAAAAATTAATTAAAAATAAAAAAAAAAAAAGAAGTCAAAACAATTGGCAGGAAACAAGATTTGGTCTAAATCTGCAGGACCAAAATTAATTTAAAATAATATAACTCAGCTAAAAACTAAGTCCTATTATTTTCCCTAATTTAGTTACCCAGTAAGTAAAAGGCAATAGAAAAAAACCAAAGAAATAAAATATATTGGGCTTCCCTGGTGTCTCAGTGCTAAAAAGTCCAGCTGCCAATGCAGGGGACAAAGCTTTGATTGCTGATCCAGGAAGATCTCACATGCTGTGGAGCAAATTAAGCCCCTGTACCCCAGCTATGAGTCTGTACTCTAGAACCCATGAACCACAACTACTGAGCCCACGTCCTGCAACTCCGAAGCCTGCGTGGGCTAGAGTCTATGCTCAACAGGAAGAGAAGCCACTACAATGAGAAGCTCGTGTACCACAGCTAGAGAGTAGCCCCACCCTCCCACAGCTAGAGCAAACCCACACAGCAAGGAAGAACCAACAGCCAAAATAAATAAATAAATATGAAAATAAAATTACTTTAAAAAAATCTCACTTGATCCTGCTTTGGTATGTCTAGAGATAAAGACAAAATTTACTAACAAGAAGAAAAAAATCAAGTTTTAAAATCATGGAATCATATAAACATGACAATAAGAATAAAATCAAATAAACTGTGGAACTTATTGAACTCTACTTTCTAGATTTATAGATCTGTCTTCTCTCCTAATATCTTTCCAGATTTCTACACTCACTCATTGTTAATTTGCAGTTCTAAATTTAATGGAAAACTTGTTTTGAAAATTTCTATGATAGTTTGGCTTAGCATTAAGAAAATAAAAAATTGTCCACACTACACTCATTAGTGATTCATTCCTAAATGGATAATTTTCATTTTCTTGATGCAAAGCCAAACTACAGTAACAGTTTTCAAAGCATGTTTTCCATATAACTAGGAGCTGCAAATTCAGAGAAGCAGCTGTTTCTAAAGAATTAAAAATAGATCCAAATAAAGCAGTAATTAGTAGAAAATATGATTAATTATTAATGTCAAGATATTCTTGTTTCAACTCACTGCTATTGAGTAATAATAAAGTCTTGTTAAGCATTGACATTCAATATGATATGCAACATGGAGTGGGCAAGGATAGAGGCTGGAAATAATGGCATCTGGAGCTTTTAAATGAAAAGTTCTGTATAATTGAAAACTAGATGAGGCAGCATAGGGTAGTACTATTAGCATAGACTCTGGGTATTGATGTCCTGGTATGAGTTCTGGGTCTTTCATATTTTACTGGTACTAACTCTTTCTGATTATCAGGTCTGTCATCAGCAATGTCAGAACAATTATAGGATATATCTCATTTTCATTTAGGATTAAATTAGGTCACTTTATATAGAATTTAGAATCATACCTATACCTAGTGGTCAGGATATCAACTGAGTGCCTTCAGTTCAGTTTAGTTGCTCAGTCGTGTCCGACTCTTTGTCACCCCATAGACTGCAGCATGACAGGCCTCCCTGTCCATCGCCAACTCCTGGAGTTTACTCAAACTCATGGCCATTGAGTCGGTGATGCCATCCAACCCTCTAATCCTCTGTCATCCCCTTCTCCTCCTGTCTTCAGTCTTTCCCAGCATCAGGGTCTTTTCAGATGAGTCAGCTATTTGCATCAGGTGGCAAAAGTATTAGAGTTTCAGCTTCAGCATCAGTCCTTCCAATGAATATTCAGGACTGATTTTCTTAAGGATGCACTGGATGGATCTCCTTTACTCTTTGTCACCCCATAGACTGCAGCATGACAGGCCTCCCTGTCCATTGCCAACTCCTGGAGTTTACTCAAACTCATGGCCATTGAGTCGGTGATGCCATCCAACCCTCTAATCCTCTGTCATCCCCTTCTCCTCCTGTCTTCAGTCTTTCCCAGCATCAGGGTCTTTTCAGATGAGTCAGCTATTTGCATCAGGTGGCAAAAGTATTAGAGTTTCAGCTTCAGCATCAGTCCTTCCAATGAATATTCAGGACTGATTTTCTTAAGGATGCACTGGATGGATCTCCTTGCACTGCAAAGAACTCTCAAGAGTCTTCTCCAACACCACAGTTCAAAAACATCAATTCTTTGGTGCTCAGCTTTCTTTATAACCCAATTCTCATGTCCATAAATGACTACTGGTAAAACCATAGCCTTGACTAGACGGTCCTTTGTTGGCAAAGTAATGTCTCTGTTTTTTATTTTTTTATTATTTTTTTAATTAATTTTTTTTAGTTTGTTTTGCTTTACAATACTGTATTTGTTTTGCTATACATTGACATGTCTCTACTTTTTAATATGCTGTCTAAGTCGGTCATAACTTTCCTTCCAAGGAGTAAGCTATTTTAATTTCATGGCTGCAGTCACCATCGGCAGTGATTTTGGAGCCCCCAGAAGTAAAGTGTACCACTGTATCCACTGTTTATCCATCTGTTTGCCATGAACTGATGGGACCAGATGCCGTCATCATGGTTTTTTGAATGTTGAGCTTTAAGTCAACTTTTTCACTCTCCTCTTTCACTTTCATCAAGAGGCTCTTTAGTTCTTCTTCATTGTCTGCCATAAGGGTGGTGTCGTCTGCATATCTGAGGTTATTGATATTTCTCCCGGCAATCTTGATTCCAGCTCGTGCTTCCTCCAGCCCAGCATTGTTTTGCTATACATTGACATGTCTCTGCTTTTTAATATGCTGTCTAAGTCGGTCATAACTTTCCTTCCAAGGAGTAAGCTATTTTAATTTCATGGCTGCAGTCACCATCGGCAGTGATTTTGGAGCCCCCAGAAGTAAAGTGTACCACTGTATCCACTGTTTATCCATCTGTTTGCCATGAACTGATGGGACCAGATGCCGTCATCGTGGTTTTTTGAATGTTGAGCTTTAAGTCAACTTTTTCACTCTCCTCTTTCACTTTCATCAAGAGGCTCTTTAGTTCTTCTTCATTGTCTGCCATAAGGGTGGTGTCATCTGCATATCTGAGGTTATTGATATTTCTCCCGGCAATCTTGATTTCAGCTCGTGCTTCCTCCAGCCCAGCATTTCTCATAATGTATTTTGCATATAAGGTAAATAAGCAGGGTGACCATATACAACCTTGACGTACCTCCTTTTCCTGTTTGGAACCAGTCTGCCATTGCATGTCCAGTTTTAATTGTTGCTTCCTGACCTGCATACAGGTTTCTCAAGAGGGAGATCAGGTGGTCCGGAATTCCCATCTCTTTTTCAATTTTCCACAGTCTATTGTGATCCACACAGTCAAAGGCTTTGGCATAGTCTATAAAGCAGAAATAGAAAATTTTCTGGAACTCTCTTGCTTTTTTGATGATCCAGTGGATGTTGGCAATTTGATCTGGTTCCTCTGCCTTTTCTAAATCCAACTTGAATATCTGGAAGTTCAGAGTTCATGTATTGTGGAAGCCCGGCTTCCTGAAGAATTTTGAGCATTACTTTACTAGCATGTGAGATGAGTGCCATTGTGCGGTAGTTTGAGCATTGTTTGGCATTGCCTTTCTTTGAGATTGGAATGAAAATTGATCTTTTCCAGTCCTGTGGCCACTGCTGAGTTTTCCAAATTTGCTGGCATATTGAGTGCACCATTTTCACAGCATCATCTTTTAGGATTGAAATAACTCAACTAGAATTCTATTACCTCCACTAGCTT
This sequence comes from Aepyceros melampus, assembly GCA_006408695.1. Taxonomy (NCBI): domain Eukaryota; kingdom Metazoa; phylum Chordata; class Mammalia; order Artiodactyla; family Bovidae; genus Aepyceros; species Aepyceros melampus. The sequence goes on along the minus strand of SJXQ01006965.1, from coordinate 30,033 downwards.
TGTTCGTAGTGATGCTTTCTAAGGCCCCCTTGACTTCACATTCCAAGATGCCTGGCTCTAGGTGAGTGATCACACCATCGTGATTATCTGGATCATGAAGATCTTTTTTGTACAGTTCTTCTGTGTATTCTTGCCACCTCTTCTTAATATCTTCTGCTTTGCTTAGGGCAATACCATTTCTGTCTTTTATTGAGCCCATCTTTGGATGAAATGCTACCTTGGAATCTCTAGTTTTCTTGAAGAGATCTCTAGTCTTTCCCATTCTGTTGTTTTCCTTTATTTTTCTGCATTGATCACTGAGGAAGGCTTTCTTCTCTCTCCTTGCTATTCTTTGGAACTCTGCACTCATATGGGTATATCTTTCCTTTTCTCTTTTGCTTTTCACTTCTTTTCTTTTCACAGCTATTTGTAAGGCCTCTTCTGACCGCCATTTTGCTTTTTTAAATTTCTTTTTCTTGGGGATATTCTTGCTCCCTGTCTCCTGTACAATGTCATGAACCTCCATCATAGTTCATCAGGTACTCTATCAAATCTAGTCCTTTAAATCTATTTCTCACTTCCATTGAATAATCGTTAGGGATTTGATTTTGGTCATACCTGAATGGTCTAGTGGTTTTCCCTACTTTCTTCAATTTAAGTCTGAATTTGGCAATAAGGAGTTCATGATCTGAGCCACAGTCAACTCCGGGTCTTGTTTTTTTCTGACTGTATAGAGCTTCTGCATCTCTGCCTGCAAAAATGTAATCAATCTGAATTTGGTGTTGATCTTCTGGTGATGTCCATGTGTAGTCTTCATTGAATAATCGTTAGGGATTGATTTTGGTCATACCTGAATGGTCTAGTGGTTTTCCCTACTTTCTTCAATTTAAGTCTGAATTTGGCAATAAGGAGCTCATGATCTGAGCCACAGTCAGCTCCGGCTCCTGTATTTGCTGACTGTATAGAGCTTCTGCATCTCTGCCTGCAAAAATATAATCAATCTGAATTTGGTGTTGATCTTCTGGTGATGTCCATGGGTAGTCGTCCCTTGTGCTGGTCAGCACTGAGTGCCTTGGTGTTGGCTAACAGAGCTGACATGAATTTTAGCACCTCAGCAAAGAACATTGTCTTTTTTGCTTCAATATAAAACCAAGTATCTGAAAGAGTGCATCAAAGTAATGATTTTCCTATTAAAACTATTAAAAATTATTAAGGACCTTTATTCATAACATTATTCAATACCCAAAAAGAAGTGGAATAAGGATCAGAAAACCAGAGATTTCTACAAGCACTCTACTGATTATCTGTGTTCTGTTAAGACAACTTCACATGCATTTTCTATAAAATAGAAAAAGATAATAATTTTGATCTCCAACTCCCCAGTAAGGCCCATAGGGTAATTCAGTACTCAAGTAATGAACAGCAGCACCATCTGAACAAAATATCCGTTGATTTTTAAAGGGATGGGTATCCAGGATTGATATTTACACAGTTTGGGGACTGACCTCAAGTAGTTTGAATGGGCATTTCACTGGGTATCTAAAGGGAATTTGGCAAAAATTCACAAAATCATGGTTTAGAATTTGATTGAAACAGAGAGGTGAGGATATTGGAATGAGTCTGAATAGGCAAACCACTGCAGCTTGCCTGGTAAAGCAATCCGTTTGCTGTCGTGAGAACAAAGATGTGCAGATGAGCAACTATTGTCCTAAGAAGAAGGCTGTTTGAATAGTCTATTATTTGTATAAACTGATTTTTAACACGCTACTGCAGCAAATAAGACATTTACTGGTTCAAAGTCTTATCTACCTGGGTAAGAATTTCCTGAAACAAAGAGAAAGTCACATTGATGAAGGCATTGTTAGTTGTTAGTCTTATAGGTAAGCTGTAAAGATTCAGGCAGTCTCAATTCTCACTTTGTAAAAAGGAAAATAACTTCAGAGGGCTGAGCCAGATAAAAAATAATAGAACTGTGTAGTGGAATGGGACTTTAGAAATCACCTCATTCACATCAATCTCCTCCCTCCCCAGATGATGGATGAAGAAGATGAAACCCGGAGGAAGAACAAATGAGTTCCCCCACATTCTGCCTCTGGAGCGATTCAGTCTTGTCACCCTGAAGTCAATGTTTTACTGTTGGGTCCCTGACCTCATTATCTAAAAAACAATATAATCGAAATCCAAGCTCATCACATAGTACTGCTTCTCTTAAATTTTCATCTCTCTCTAATTTCCATCCAAAGACAAACTTCAAAGTATTTGTCTGAAAGAGAGATGACCCAAAGTAAATAAAATTGGTCAGCTATGTATAAGTGAGGTCACATCCACATTTAAATACACACATTCAAAAAAAATCCCCAAAGCCAAACAGAGATTTAAGTTAGTAAAATTTGCATTCAAATTAAACTAACAGGGCAATATTCTCAGAGTTTTAATTATTTCCTTACTGACCATAAAGCTGATCAATATGCAAAAAAGGCTGAATATTAAGGAGTTTCTTTTAGCCCTAGATTGCCTGCCCCCCCAAAAAAGCAATCTGCACTTGGCAGATTGTTTTTCAAAGTTATTACAACTGAAAATTTAAACCCACATATTATATATAATAACCTAATGGTTAATTTCCCATTTGATAATATTTAAAGCTGATTGTAAATAAGAATCTGTTCTTACTTCTATATTTAAGAAAACCCAGTTTTTCTTATATAATTATGTTATTTAATTAGACCAGAAATGCACCAAATTTTCTCCAGTTCATTTTTAGACTTTTACTTTAGAGTTTAACTTGGTTAATTTTTTTTTTTTCATCTGAAGTGACTTCTTTCTTATTTAAACTTTAAGTGGTTGGTCAGGAAGAACTATTATTTTCCAAGCAGGCCACATACCATAGTACATAGTTAGACAAGGGACTCCACAGTTGGTTGGTATACTACAAATTGTGTTTATTTTTTAACTATTAGGCATATTAGTGCAGCCATGAAATTAAAACATGCTTGCTCCTTGGAAGGAAAGCTCTCAAAACCTAGACAGCATATTAAAAAGCAGAAATATCAGTTTGCCAACAAAGATCTGTACAGTCAAACCTATGGTTATTCCAGTAGTCATTTACGGGTGTAAGAGTTGGACCATAAAGAAAGCTGAGCACAGAATAATTGATGCTTTCAAATTTTGATACTGGAGAAGACTTGAGAGTCCCTTGGACTGCAAGGAGATCAAACCAGTCAATCCTAAAGGAAATCAACCCTGAATATTCATTGGAAGGATTGATGCTGAAGCTTAAACTCCAATACTTTGGTCACCTGATATGAAGAAGCCAGCTCATTGGAAAAGACCTTGATTCTGGGAAAGACTGAAGGAAGAAGGAGAAGAGGTGACAGCAGATGACATGGTTGGATGGCATCATCTACACAGAGGACATGAGTTTGAGCAATCTCTGGGAGATAGTGAAGGACACTGAAGCCTGATATGCTGCTGTCCACAGGGTCACAACGAGTCTGACATGACTTAATGACTGAACAGCAAGTCATGTAGGGCTTCCCTGATAGCTCAGTTGGTAAACAATTTGCCTGCAATACAGGAAACCCCAGTTCAGTTCCTGGGTCAGGAAGATCCACTGGAGAAGGGATAGGCTACCCACTCTAGTATTCTTGGGCTTTCCTTGTGGCTCAGCTGGTAAAGAATCCACCTGAAATGTGGGAGACCTGGGTTCAATCCCTGGGTTGGGAAGATTTCCTGGAGAAAGGAAAGGCTACCCACTCTAGTATTCTGGCCTGGAGAATTCCATGTACTGTATAGCCCATGGGGTCACAAAGAGTCAGATACAACTGGGCGACTTTCACTTTCACAAGTCATGTGACCTTGGAAGAATTACTACTCTCTCTGCTCTTAGTTTCCTCATTTGTAAAATGAGGCTTCTGTTGAAATTTTACATGAAATAATATTTGAGAAGAACCCAAATCCTTAATAAATACAGATCATTATTTTTATTTACACTGAAAGATTTTGTATCAAAACATCAATCATTTTATGGGAAGCAGAATTTCCCAGTTATGTAGAATATTATACTATAGTACTGTAAGTTTCTTTTTCTGAAACCTATACAACTGTTTTCTACAATAGCCTGCTTATGATTCCCTACTCTTATAAATGAAGCATTGACATATATAATTAAAACTTTCAAATCATTAGTTGTATAATGAACACAATGTTTATTTTGCTGATTTCTACATATACTTTCTTAATTGTCTTTCTTATTTTTCAAAGTAGCTGTCATGATGGGAACACCCAATTCCGATATCATCTACTTCTGCACAGGTCAGTGCCTGACCCTCTAATGAGCTTTTGATGTGGCTGAGGCCCTTGGGCTTCAGTATGATCTAGAGCAATCTGAACCTTTCATCCAAATATTACTAGGTGATGTATATCAATGGCATCTTCCACATGAATTCAACATTACATGAACCATAAGAGCATATAAGAATAGGCATAAAAGTGTTTTTAATATAAAAATAGCTAAGCCATTTTTCTTTCCACTCTACATTTTAGCCTGTGTACACACACACTTTCTCAGATACAGCATTCCACATGAAAATATAGCAAAACTGACCTCTCTTTCAACTATTTCTTTTAAGGCATGAGAAATTGTAATGTATTTAAGAAATCAAATCTATTATAATCACTTATTCCCCCATGTTCCTTCAACAATTCCCCATGTTCCTGTTAGGACTGCAACCATATATTTTAAAACTTCCATCAGCATAGCTAGAACAGTGATTTCAGATAGGTCAACTTCAATCCAAATAGAATAAATGTCATCTTTGTAGTAGAATTATGTTGAAGGAGGGTTTCTTTCACCTTAATCTGATATTATATCTCAAATTCCAAAAAGAATACATTTGAGTCAGTTTAATGAGGTGGATGAAACTGGAGCCTATTATACAGAGTGAAGTAAGGCAGAAAGAAAAACACCAATACAGTATACTAATGCATATATATGGAATTTAGAAAGATGGTAATGATAACTCTGTATGTGAGACAGCAAGAGACACAGATGTATAGAACAGTGTTTTGGACTCTGGGAGAGGGAGAGGGTGGGATGATTTGGGAGAATGGCATTGAAACATGTCATATAAGAAATGAATCACCAATCCAAGTTTGATGCAGAATATAGGATGCTTGGGGCTGGTGCACCGGGATGACCCAGAGAGATAGTATGGTGAGGGAGGTGGGAGGGAGGTTCAGGATGGAGAACACATGTATACCCGTGGTGGATTCATGTTGATGTATGGCAAAACCAATACAGTATTGTAATCAGCCTCCAACTAAAATAAATAAATTTAAATTAAAAAAATAAAGTTCCAATGCTCAGAGCTCCACATGTTTTAATTTCTAGATAAAGCCATTTCAAATGCCTGGGCCTTTTTAACTAGTAACATGTGATATTATGTTTTTAGTGGGGCTGGGTATAAAAAGGTATTTTATAATCATTAGAGCAAGATGAGAAGCAATAGTATGAAGTCAAAATCTGAGACAACTTTTTGCCAAGGTCCAAGTAGGGAATACAGAGTTTTATTCAGAATGAGCAGTTTTAGGGGGACCCTAAATGGTATATACCTGGGATCTAGAATGTGTGTGCAGAGGAGCTTCCAGAAACAGCCAAACTATTTAAAAAATAAAGAAAGCAGTGGTCCCAGGCTCATCTTGCCAACTAAACCATTTTGCTTTTCTGTGTAATCAGTATAATCTGTGTAATTCAGAAAGACACAGCAGTGATATATAAGTCCTGTCCTTCCTCCATGTTTATAGTCACATAATTGGGCTCTGATAGCACTGAAGTACAAGTGTAAAGACAGAATCATTTTTATGTAAAATAATATTTTATAGCTCTATACACCCTGTAAAGCAAAACTTTAAAAAGCAACATCGTTTCCTTAAGGGATATTTCAGTTGTCTCTTTACATGTTTAAGATTTAGAGGGTGCCAGTAAATGTCAGTTTTCAGGATCTAGGAAGACATATTTAGCAAAGGCTTCAGAAAGCTATAATTTTTCAGGACCTAACACTTGTGAGTTTCATTTCAGAGGAAAAATACATCTTTTTGATATGATGAAGTGCTTCAATGTCTCGGGTATATCACTATGGAAAATACTGGCAGATTCACTATTAGTGGGTAATTTTTGCTTAATTATCTTCATCTCCTTGTCGCCACTCCCTGGTAGCTCTTGTAAAGAATGTACCTGCAATGCAGGAGACACTGGTTCGATTTCTGGGTAAGGAAGATCCGCTGGAGAAGGGATAGGCTACCCATTCCAGTGTTCTTGGGCTTCCCTGGTGGCTCAGACAGTAAAGAATCTGCCTGCAATGTGTGAGACCTGGGTTCGATCCCTAGTTTGGGAAGATCCCCTGGAGGAGGGCATGGCAACCCACTCCAGTATCCTTTCCTGGAGAATCCCCACAGACAGAGGAGCCTGGTGGGCTCCAGTCCATGGGATAGCACAGAGTCAGACATGACTGAGCGACTAAGAACTCCACTAAGATCTGGATCACTCCACTAGAATCACAAGTGATTTAGGACTTGAGTTCAGGAGGGCTCATTTGAAACAAATTAGAAAAAAAAAACCTTGAGAAATATTACAGCAAATTTAAAAGAACAAAAAGAAAGAATATTCCATATACAGGCTAAATTACTGGTGATTTTTCATACATGTATTTCATTTAAAAATGAGAACATTATACTTGTCTCATATTTCCACAAAAGGAACAATATTTAAAATAAATGAGTAATGTTAATTTACTTACATGAAAACCTAGTTTTGAGTTTTAGAATTACAAGTTTATCTAAATGAGAATGCTGAAATGATATTATACCAAAACAGTTTATCAAATGACATTTCCTCATCTTTTAAAAATAAATATCTTCACTATTCCTATTTGTAGTAGAAAGTTTTGCCATTCAAACATTTCCAAATGAATTTCCAAAAAGATAACCATTCATTACTCTTTGACTATACCAAAGGTTCTTTCTTTTTATCTGGTTCATTTATTCAGATATTAAGCTCTTCCTTAATGAGTCAACTAGGTATTTCTTTCTCTCTCTCTCTTTATTCTCCTTCTGCTTTCTAACTGGGGAATGACTTAACTGAAAAATGGAGGAACTATTTGATTTTAACCAAAAATGACTATTTATTTCCTTCTTTCAAGAGTGATTTATTTTAAACTTTGAATATGAAACACTTATCTTAAAAAGTTCCAGCTGAATGGACTAATCTCTGCTCCGGGAAAAGTTTTTTTTTTTTTTTTTTTCAGTGAGAATATCTAGATAGATAGGAAATTACCCCAGAGACAGAATATTTTCTACCTCAAAGCCAAAATTCTTCCCAATAACCACAATTAACCATAACTGTTACCATGTTTTCCCAGTTTAAAAATTGTCATTTCAGAGTTTTAATTTCTCCTTCCATCTTCCTGGTCTATCATTTTGAATAACAATTTGAATTAGGTATTGAGATATAGATGGTAACCCACTCCAGTATTCTTACCTGGAGAATCCCATGGATGGAGAAGCCTGGTAGGCTACAGTCCACAGGGTCACAAAGAGTTGGACACGACTGAGCAACTTCACCTTCACCTTCACCTTCATTGAGATATAATAAATTCATCAGAATGCTAGAGCAACCATTTAAAACAAGCTATCAGTTTCCCAACTTTAGAGCATTTCAGTAGCTTCTCTTAGAACAAAATCCCAAATCCTCCTTAGCAAAGAGGAAAAGATTTTATGTGACCTGGGTCCAGCTTACTTCTATATTCTCAAATCATTACGTGTACATGGTAAGTTGCTTCAGTTGTGTCCCACTCAGCAACCCTATCGACCTAGCCTGCCAGGTTCCTTCTGTCCATGGGGTTCTCAGGCAAGAACACTGGAGTGAGTTGCCATGCTCTGCTCCAGGAGATCTTCCCGACCCAGAGATCAAACCACATCTTATGTCTCCTGCACTGGCAACCAGGCACTTTACCACCAGCACCACCTGGGAAGCCCAAATCATTTGTTTTCTCCTTAACTCATGTACTCCAGCAGTTTGACCTGATTTTATACTTCAGACATGCCAAACTCATTCCTTCCTTAGAAGCTTTGCATTACTTGTTCCCCAACAGACTTTGTATAGTTGACTCTTGCACTGTGGCACTCTCAAGTCAAATGTTATATCCTTTAGGGAAGCCTTCCCTGTCTTCTTATCTAAAGTGTTAACTTTATCTTAGTTACTCTGTAATTTTTCCCTTCAGTTCAGTTCAGTTCAGTCGCGCAGTCATGTCCGACTCTTTGCGACCCCATGAATCGCAGTATGCCAGGCCTCCCTGTCCATCACCAACTCCCGGAGTTCACTCAGACCCAATAAGAATCTTAAACTAGCTTGCTTTTTATTTACTTTGCCTGTTCATTTTGTCTTTCTCAACATGAACATGATCTACTTGGCAACAGGGTTGAGATAGAATACTTAATTTTATTGTTCATTTGTGAATTACCTGAGCCAGGAACACTGCCTGGCATGTGAAATGCCTTCAAGAAGTATTTGCTAAGTGAATGATGAAGTGTGTGAGGGAATGAACAAAAGACATGTCCCAGACTGGAATCAATTCCAAAACCTATCGCTTACAAGTTATATCTGTACACACCAGTTCTAAATCTAAATAAATAAGAATTCATCTCATACCCCTTCCCCTAATGAATTAAGTATAAACTGAATATTTAAATCATTGATTCTAAAACACTATTGGAACTGAAGACTAAAAACCTTGCCAATCGACAACCCCCTTTTTCATCAGGAGATCCACACTATGAATTGTGCTTACTAAGTCCTCAAGTATATAATGAGCAAAAAAATTATTTATAAAATTACTTTCATTATTATCGCATATAGAGTTGGCCAAAAAGTTCATTCAGGTTTTTCCATAATTTCTTACTATCTTCTCTCTGTCTCTCATTTTGTCTCTCTTTCTTATCAGTCCTTGCTATAATTGCCAAAATCCAGTGCTTTCTTTTTAGTTCTCAGACTGTTAACTTCTAAATTTTTGTCATCAGTGACAAAATTCATGAAATATAGTATTGAAAACTATGGAAGAAGTAGCCTCATGTAGTCACCTTGTGATAGGTAGCATTTTAAGGTGAGCCTAGCACAAGTTGGAATCAAGATTGCTGGGAGAAATATCAATAACCTCAGATATGCAGATGACAGCACCCTTATGGCAGAAAGTGAAGAGGAACTAAAACACCTGTTGATGAAAGTGAAAGAGGAGACTGAAAAAGTTGGCTTAAAGCTCAGCATTCAGAAAACGAAGATCATGGCATCTGGTCCAGTCACTCCATGGGAAATAGATGGGGAAACAGTGGAAACAGTGTCAGACTTTATTTTATTTTTTTTAGGCTCCAAAATCACTGCAGATGGTGACTGCAGCCATGAAATTAAAAGATGTTTACTCCTTGGAATAAAAGTTATGACCAACCTAGATAGCATATTAAAAAGCAGAGACATTACTTTGCCGACTAAGGTCCACCTAGTCAAGGCTATGGTTTTTACAGTGGTCATGTATGGATGTGAGAGTTGGACTGTGAAGAAGGCTGAGTGGTGAAGAATTGATGCTTTTGAAATGTGGTGTTGGAGAAGACTCTTGAGAGTCCCTTGGACTGCAAGGAGATCCAACCAGTCCATTCTAAAGGAGATTGGTCCTGGGTGTTATTTGGAAGGAATGATGCTAAAGCTGAAACTCCAGTACTTTGGCCACCTCATGCGAAGTGTTGACTCATTGGAAAAGACTCTAATGCTGGGAGGAATTGAGGGCAGGAGGAGAAGGGAATGACAGAGGATGAGATGGCTGGATGGCATCATCGACTCTATGGACGTGAGTTTGAGTGAACTCCGGGAGTTGGTGATGGACAGGGAACCCTGGCGTGCTGCAGTTCATGGGGTTGCAAAGAGTCGGACATGACTGAGTGACTGAGCTGAACTGAAATCAAGTGTTTAGCCACCTCCCCTCCCTCTCCAAATTTGATTGCTTTTTATTTTTAAAATCAGGCTTCCACATAGGACTCTACTTTAAGAAATGGAGAGTCTAATCTACTTTATTTTACTATAAAGAAATGGAATAACCAAGCTCATTTTCCAAGGGAAAGTGTGAACACACACACAGAGAAGCCTTCCAATGTAGAATAATAATCACCTCCTCTCTCAAGTCTATGCTTCTTCCCATATCATTGCCATTAAATTATTAATATAAACTCATAGAAGCAATATGCCAAAACCCAAACAAACTTGCCCCTTTCAAGGCAAGATGATCTTGTTTTAATTTACAGCTCCTACTTTTTTCAAACTAATTGAATACTGTATAGATGTACCTGTTGCAACCTGAACTATAAATAATCCCCTTCACTCTAACTCTTTTCATGATATTTCTTTTCCTGTGAATTATTGTCAAAGCAAGATTCAAAGAGAAAATGAGTTTATGTATTTGAGGAGAAAATCAACCACAGTCTGCATCATTTTTAAGGGCTGATTATTAATTTGGGATGGTCATAGCTTAAGTATTTATCCTAGAATTGTTCATATTTGAAAGATTTTGATAGCATAAAAGAGTTACGTAGTAAGTGGGAGAGGTAAGAAGACAGAATCTTTTCAAATTAAAAAAAATGTTTCAGGGAATAAAATAAAATTTTAAAAGCAGTACATTGTTTTAAATCACAGTAAATAGTTTAGTTCAATCACAGATATTGTGGCCTGATCAAGTAATTTATACAACTATGACTCAGTTTCAGTTCAGTTCAGCCTCTCAGTTGTGTCAGACTCTTTGGGACCCCATGAATCACAGCAGACCAGGCCTCCCTGTCCATCACTAACTCCGAGAGTTCACTCAAACTCATGTCCATCGAGTCGATGATGCCATCCAGCCATCTCATCCTCTGTCGTCCCCTTCTCCTCTTGCCCCCAATCCCTTCCAGCATCAGGGTCTTTTCCAATGAGTCAATTCTTTGCATGAGGTGGCCAAAGTATTGCCAGGCATCCCTGTCCATCACCAACTCCCAGAGTTCACTCAAACTCACATCCATCGAGTCGGTGATGCCATCCAGCCATCTCATCCTCTGTCGTCCCCTTTTCCTCCTGCCCCCCATCCCTCCCAGCATCAGGGACTTTTCCAGTGCATCAACTCTTTGCATGAGGTGGCCAAAGTATTGGAGTTTCAGCTTCAGCATCAGTCCTTCCAATGAACACCCAGGACTGATCTCCTTTAGGATGGACTGGTTGGATCTCCTTGCAGTCCAAGGGACTCTCAAGAGTCTTCTCCAATACTACAGTTCAAAAGCATCAATTCTTTGGTGCTCAGCTTTCTTCACAGTCCAACTCTCACATCCATACAAACCACTGAAAAAACCATAGCCTTGACTAGATGGACCTTTGCTGGCAAAGTAATGTCTCTGCTTTTGAATATGCTATCTAGGTTGGTCATAACTTTCCTTCCAAGGAGTAAGTGCCTTTTAATTTCATGGCTGCAATCACCATCTGAAGTGATTTGGAGCTGAAAATTTAGAATCTGAACTGTTTCCACTGTTTCCCCATCTATTTCCCATGAAGTGATGGGACCAGATGCCATGATTTTAATTTTGTGAATGTTGAGCTTAAGCCAACCTTTTCACTCTCCTCTTTCACTTTCATCAAGAGGCTTTTTAGTTCCTCTTCACTTTCTGCCAAAAAGGTGGTGTCATATGCATATCTGTGGTTATTGATATTTCTCCTGGCAATCTTGATTCCAGCTTGTGCTTCTTCCAGCCCAGTGTTTCTCATGATGTACTCTGCATATAAGTTAACTAAGCAGGGTGAAAAATACAGCTTTGACATACTCCTTTTTCTATTTGAAATCAGGCTGTTGTTCCATGTCCAGTTCTAACTGTTGTTTCCTGACCTGCATATAGGTTTCTCAAGGGGCAAGTCAGTTGGTCTGGTATTTCCATCTCTTTCAGAATTTTTCACAGTTTATTATGATCCACATAGTAAAAGGCTTTGGCATAGTCAATAAATCAGAAGTAGATGTTTTTCTGGAACTCTCTTACTTTTTCCATGATCCAGTAGATGTTGGTAATTTGATCTATATTTCCTCTGCCTTTTCTAAAATCAGTTTGAACATCTGGAAGTTTGCAGTTCATGTATTGCTCAAGCCTAGCTTGGAGAATTTTGAGCATTACTTTACCAGCATGTGAGATGTGTGCCATTGTGCGGTAGTTTAAGCATTCTTTGGCATTGTCTTTCTTTGGGATTGAAATGAAACTGACCTTTTCCAGTCCTGTGACCACTGCTGAGTTTTCCAAATTTACTGGTATATTGAGTGCAGCACTCTCACAGCATCATCTTTCAGGATTTGAAATAGCTCAACTGGAATTCCATCACCTCCACTAGCTTTGTTCGTAGTGATGCTTTCTAAGGCCTACTTGACTTCACATTCCAGGATGTCTGGCTCTAGGTGCGTGATCACACTACCGTGATTATCTGGGTCATGAAGCTCTTTTTTGTACAGTTGTTCTGTGTATTTTTGCCACCTCTTCTTAATATCTTCTGCTTCTGTAGGGCCATACCATTTATGTCCTTTATCGAGCCCATCTTTTCATGAAATGTTCCCTTGTATCTCTAATTTTCTTAGAGTTCTCTAGTCTTTCCCATTCTGTTCTTTTCCTCTATTTCTTTGCATTGATCCCTGAGGAAGGCTTTCTTATCTCTCCTTTCTGAATGGAACTGTGCATTCAGATGCTTACATCTTTCCTTTTGTCCTTTACTTTTCACTTCTCTTCTTTTCACAGCTATTTGTAAGGCCTCCTCAGACAGTCATTTTGCTTTTTTTGCTCTACTTTTCCATGGGGATGGTCTTGATCCCTATCTCCTCTACAATGTCATGAACCTCCATCTATAGTTCATCAGACATTCTGTCTATCAGATCTAGTCCCTTAAATCTATTCCTCACTTCCACTTATAATCATAAGGGATCTCAAAAATGACAGAATGATCTCCGTTCATTTCCAAGCAAACTGTTTAAGATCACAATAATCCAAGTCTATGTCCCAACCGGTAACACTGAAGAAGCTGATGTTGAACGGTCCTATGAAGACCTACAAGGTCTTTTAGAACTAACACCCCCAAAAGATGTCCTTTTCATTATAGGGGGCTGGAATGCAAAAGTAGGAAGTCAAGAAACACCTGGAGTAACAGTCAAATTTGATCTTGGAGTACGGAATAAAGCAGGGCAAAGACTAATAGAGTTTTGCCAAAAGAATACACTGGTCATAGCAAACACCCTCTTCCAAGAATACAAGAGAAGACTCTACACATGGACATCACCAGATGGTCAACACCGAAGTCAGATTGATTATATTATTTGCAGTCAAAGATGGAGAAGCTCTATACAGTCAGCAAAAACAAGACTGGGAGCTGACTGTGGCTCAGATTATGAACACCTTATTGCCAAATTCAGACTTAAATTGAAGAAAGTGGGGAAAACTAGAGCATTCAGGTATGACCTAAATCAAATCCCTTATGTCTCCGTTTACCATCTATGAAAAGAGTATTACATCCTGTTTCAAATGCAAGGGCATTATAGAAATAATGGAATAAAACAGAAATAAATAAAACTGTTTAATGGAAGTACTTTTTGAATTCTAGACCTATATTTAAAGAAATATACTTAATATAAATCCTTACTACTGTGGGTTTCAGTTTTGCCACCTACAATCCCTTCTTATTCTGGTGCCACTTCTCTGACATGAAAATATAAAGCTTTTACAAATTATTGTTCTAACTAAGTCAAGAACTGTTCTTGTTCACATACAAGTACCTTTTAGAAGAAATGACCTCTCAAAGCTGTTACTGACACTGAGGTGTGGGATAGGAAGCCATTTAAAACTGTATGACACACTAAGCAGGTTTCTTTTTTTTTTTTTTTACTTTCTTTTTAAAAAATTTATATATTTATTTTAAATGGAGAACAATCACTGTAAGCCACAACTTTTTAAACCATAGCTGGTCAGCAGCTACAGCCTAGTATAGTAACAAATTCCTTCTCATAGTCATACATTCTGGAGATAAACAATGAATTTTCAATTAAGAGTTAGATAGGAAAAGAAATCACTATGCTTCTGATCAGAGAGAAATGCAACGTGCATACGAGAATGCTAAGTTGCTTTGGTCATGTCCAACTCTTTGCGACCCTATGGACTATAGTCCACCAGGCTCCTCTTTCCATGGGATTTTTCAGACTAGAATACTGGAGTGAGTTGCCCATTTCCTCCTCCGGGGGATCTTCCCCACCCAGAGACTGAACCTGCGTTTCCTATATCTTGAACTGCAGGCAGCTTCATTACCCACTGAGCTATCAAGGAGGCCAACACACATGAAGCTCCAGAATAATCTAGGAAAGTGCTGTTCTGCAAAGAGAGAGAAATAACGTTGTTCTTAAGACACTGTTCAACCCAAGAAATATTAAAGGAGGATATACTGCTTCTCCCTTTAAAAGGCAGAATCTGTTTTCCCTCCCATTCATCATAGCTGGTCTTGTAACTTGCTTTTACCCACAGAATTTACAGAATTGAACAACCCTGCATAGTTACTTCAATTATTTTATCTCAGTTAAACACACTTTTTACCATTTCCTTAACATTTGTTGATCTTATAATTTGGCACTTGTGAAATTCTTTTCATATTTAAAATGATTTTAAAAATCAATGACAAAAATAGCATTTAACTTACTATAATTTTTTTTTTAATTTATACTTTGAAAGTCTGGATTTGGTCAAAACTAATTTACATAATACAAAAGCTGACAAAAAAATAGGTTTCATGAACAACAGTTTTTAGAAACTGCTGATCTCTAACAAAAAGGAAATGACTAATCAATTTTTGTGCTATCAATTGTCATTGCCTTGTTCTTGCAAATGTTTCAGAAAAATATACCACAAAAGAAAACATAAGCAGAAACAAAATGCAATAAACAATCAAAAATTCAGTCAATAAAATGATAAATATTAAAATGAATAATCAGTCTTAGAAGAGGCAAATAACTAGAATATTGATATACAAATACTTTAAAAATGAAAATAAGTTCACAGATTGCTAACAGAATATAAAGGACAGTATTTGAACAAGACAGAGGCAGAGTTGCAGAATTGCATAGTGTTTAGAGATGTCATGACAATTATGAAGAAGAAAATCAAAAGTAACCTCAAAAAAGAACATAAAAAATCCTGAAAACTTGGCTATTGATGTGCACTTTAAATTTTACTATTTTCCACCATAATTCTGAATAATATGAAGTTTTGTTGGTATTATTCTCTTGCAAATTATTTTTTATTATTTCTAATTATTACACAGTTATTATCATATCACTGGCCATAGATGTACAAAGGAAACCTTATGTACTACTGATAAAGATAAAAGATGGTATAACCACTTTAGAAGAGAGTTTGGCAGTTTCTTACCAAACTAAATATATCTTTAACACTTGATCCAGCAATCTCACCCCTTGATATTTACCCAAATGAGTTAAAAATTCATGTCTATACAAAAACCTGTTCATGGTTATTTATAGCATCTTTATTCATAACTGACAAAACTTGGATACAGCCAAGATTTTCTTTACTAGGTAGTAGATAAATAAACTATGGTGAATCCAGACAATGAAATAGTATTCAAAACTAAAAAGAAATGAGCTCTCAGGTCATAAACAGGCATGGATGAACATTAAATTCATATTTATAAGTGAAAGAAGGCAATCAGAGAAGACTACATACAGTATAATTTGAATTATATGACATCCTGGAAGAGAGAAAACTATGGTGACACTAAAAAATCAGTAGTGGTCAGGTGTGAAATAGAGAGGGACAGGAATAAACCCAATATAGGGGAAGTTGGGGGAAGTGAAGTTACTCTGTGTAGTATTAAAATGATAGCTATATGTCACTATACTTTTGTCCAGACTCATAGAATGTACAGTACCAAGAGGGAACCCTAGGATAAACTATGGACTTTAGGTGATTATGATACAGCAATGTAGCTGCTGCTGCTGCTGCTGCTAAGTCCTTCAGTCATGTCCAACTCTGTGCGACCCCATAGAAAGCAGCCCTCCAGGCTCCCCTGTTCCTGGGATTCTCCAGCCAAGAACACTGGAGTGGGTTGCCATTTCCTTCTCCAATGCATGAAAGTGAAAGTGAAGTCGTGTCTGACTCTTAGCGACCCCATGGACTGTAGCCCACCAGGCTCCTCCATTCATGGGATTTTCCGGGCAAGAGTACTGGAGGGGGTGCCATTGCCTTCTCCAGCAATGTAGGTGCAACTTTGATTTTAAAAAGAAATTGTCTTTCTGGTGAATGGTGTTGATAATAAGGGAGTCTATATATGTGTGAGGCAAGAAAAGTGAAAGTGAGAGTCATTCAGCCATGTCTGACTCTTTGTGACCCCATGGACTATAGAGTCCATGGAATTCTCCAGGTCAGAATACTGGAATGGGTAGCCTTTCTTTTCTCCAGGAGATCTTCCCAACCCAGGGATTAAACCCAGGTCTCCCAAATTGCAGGAAGATTCTATACCAGCTGAGCCACAAGGGAAGCCAAAATACTGGAGTGAGTAGGCATGGAGCATATGATAAATCTCTTTACCATTCTCTCAATTTGTTGTAAACCTAAAACTTTTCTAAAAACTGTCTTAAAATATATTACTCCAACACTGGGAGACAGTTTGGATGACAAGAACATGTACATCAAGAATACAGTTTTCACTGAAATTCTTCACAGTGACCAGAGAATGAGTGGGAATGTATTGAGTAGCACAGCAAAAGACAGCAGGCAAAGTGGCTTAAGAAAAAGAGCAAGAGAATATCCATTTTCAGGCACAATAGGGACGTCTCAGTTGCCCTCTTGAACTTGGATGGAAGAATTTGAGGCTGATAGTTCTACTTATTTTTACCTGTAGCAGCTAAGCATCAGAGATACAATTTGATCACTGCTAATGCAATCCTATTGTACTGAGCAGCAAGGTACCAAATCAAAGAAATTGAAGCTCAAGGCAGTGTAACAACTGAGAAAGTAGATAGAAAAAGTACTGAAGACAAATCTGACCTCAGAGCTTTGTTAAGAATCATTTGTTTACTTTATTCGTTTCCTGTGGCTGTTGTAACAGATTACCACACATTTGGTGGCTTAAAAAGACAGAGATTTATTTACTCATAAGTCTGGAGGCCGGAAGTCTGAAATCCGTATCACCGGGCCAAAATCAAGGTGTGAACAGAGCTGTGCTCTTTCCAAATGCTTCAACTGTCATTTGGTTTTCCAGCTACTGCTGGCTGCTGGCAAGCTTGGCTTCTGGTGGAATCACTCCATTCTCTTTTGCGGTCAGATAGTGTTTTCTTGGAGAAGGCAATGGCACCCCACTCCAGTACTCTTGCCTGGAAGATCCCATGGATGGGAGAGCCTGGTGGGCTGCCATCTATGGGGTCACACAGAGTAGGACACGACTGAGAGCTTTCACTTTCACTTTTCACTTTCATGCATTGGAGAAGGAAATGGCAACCCACTCCAGTGTTCTTGCCTGGAGAATCCCAGGGACAGGGGAGCCTGGTGGGCTGCCGTCTATAGGGTCTCATAGAGTCGGACACGACTAAAGTGACTTAGCAGCAGCAGCAGTGTTTTCCTCTTTGTGTGCCAAATTTTCCTCTACTTTCTTCTTACAATGATACTTGTGATTGCATTCTGGGCCCACCCAGATAGTATCCAAACTAATCTCTCCATCTCAAGATCTACACCAATACAGTATACTTACACATATATATGGAATTTAGAAAGAGGGTAATGATAAACCTGTACGCGAGACAGCAAAAGAGACACAGATGTATAGAGCAGCCTTTTGGACTCTGTGGGAGAGGGAGAGGGTGGGATGATTGGGAGAGTGGCAGTGCAACATATATGATATCATAAGTGAAACGAATCGCCGGTCTAGGTTCGATGCAGGATGCAGGATGCTTGGGACTGATGCACGGGGATAATCCAGAGAGATGGTGTGGGGCAGGAGGGGGGAGGTAGGGGTCGGGATTGGGAGCTCATATACACTCGTGGCTGATTCATGTCAATGTATAGCAAAACGAATACAGTATTGTAAAGCAAAACAAATTAAAAAATAAAAATTAATTAAAAAAAAAAAAGAACACAAGCATGGCAAAGGGTAGACCTAACGAACGTCATGAGAGCAAAATAGTAAAATGACTTAGAATGGAAAAAAAAAAAAATACCTGCAAACATCTCCAAAGTCCATTTTTTTTCCCCTTCATATAAGGTAACATTCACAGGTTCCAGGATTAGGTTCTGTAAATTTTGAGGAGTACAGCATTATTCAGCCACTACATTTCCCTACTAATTATGTGTCAGTTCAAACCATAGATATAAGGCCCTATGCCAGACAATAGAGACTTTTACCACCATCAATTAAATCTACCATAGCAGAATGAGAAAGCTGAAAGTTTTGCCTGATGGCTAAATCTGGAAATATAATACACTTACTGTGAGTTTTTCTCAAAAATCTGTTAGTTATAACCTCTAATTCTCTATACTATTTATACAATATAAAATACAGCTTTTATCACACACGATTATTTGATATACCTTATGATTTTCTTCTGTAATTAAACAATTATCTCATCTTTCGAGGAAAAAAAGGTAAATAGAGAACCCTCTGTTGCACCCAATATTAACATGTATCCCTAGAAAGCTCTTACACTTCTTAGCATTTCCAGAACAGTTGTCAAGAATCTAAGAAAATCTAATTACTTTTATGCATTTAGTAAAACAGAATTTGGAAAAAACAACCCAACAATTTGACATACGCATTTTGATCTCATGATCATATCTGTAACTCAGAGGCACTCTTTGGGAAATGGAAAACTAAACAGAGGGTAAGACACAAAGGAATTTAGAGTAAATAAATGCAAGATATCTAAAGGACTACAGAGTTGTGAAGTACTTAGGAGTCAGAATATCACTATGGACCTTGCAGAATTTTTACTAAATTATAAGGCAATAATGTTAGTAATTGCATGCCACAAATTTGGTAACTTAGATTAAATGGAGAAATTACCAGAAAGACACAAACTAGCATAACTGAGTCAAGAGCAAAGAAAAATATGAAGACATCTATCATAAAGAAATTGAACTATAAAAATTTTAAACTTCCCACAGAGAAACGGCCAAGACCAAATGCCTTCATTGACGAATTTTACTAAATATTTAAAGTTAATACCAACTCTTTAAATTGTTTAAAAAAAAAAAAATAGAGGAGAAGAGGATGCCTCCTGGCCCATCTTTCAGGCTATTGTTACACTGATACCAAAAGCAGAGAGACATATCATGAGAAGAAAACTATAGACCAATATCCCTATGGGCAAAGACAAAACAAGTCTTCAACAAAATACTAGGAAAATAAGCCTTCAGTTCAGTTCAGTTCAGTTCAGTCGCTCCGTCGTGTCCGACTCTTTGTGACCACATGGACTGCAGCGTGCCAGGCCTCCCTGTCAATCACCAACTCCCAGAGTTCACTCAAACTCATGGCTATTGGGTCAGTGATGCCATTCTACCATCTCATCCTCTGTTGTCTCCTTCTCCTCCTGCCTTCAATCTTTCCCAACATCATAGTTTTTACAAATGAATCAGTTTTTCACATCAGGTGGCCAAAGCATTGGAGTTTCAGCTTGACATTAATTCTTCCAGTGAATATTCAGGACTGATTTCCTTTAGGATGGACTGGATGGATCTCCTTGCACTGCAAAGCAAGCATAAAGAATCTATATAGACCAATGGCATAGAATTCAGTCAGGTCGTCTCTGGTGGTCTAATGATTAAGAATCTGCTTATGCAGGAAATGTGAGTTCAATGCCTGGTCTGGGAAGATTCCACATTCCATGGAGCAACTAAACCTGAACACCACAGCTACTCATCCTACAAGCCAACTACTAAAGCCCACATGCCCAAGAGCTAGTGCACTGCAACAAGAGAAGCTTCTGCAATGAGAATCCTGAAGAGAAACTCTGCAAGCAGCAACTGAAGAGAAACCCTGCAAGCAGCAACTGAAGAGAAACCCTGCAAGCAGCAACAAAGGCCCAGAGCAGCCAAAACTATACAAATAAAATTCAGAAATAAAAAGAGTTCAGATGTTAACCCTCACATGGCCAATTGTTTTTAAAAAATGTTAGATCTTGTTTTTCAACAAGACAATTCAATAGGAAAAAAAAAAAGTCCTGAAAAAAATAATGCTGTGACAGCTTAGTATCCACAAGCAAAAGAATGAATCTGGAACTTACCCTCAAATTATGCATAATTCAAAATGGATCAAGGACCTAAATGTAAAAGCTAAAACAATAAAGCTCAGTGCCGAAGAATTGATGCTTTTGAACTGTGGTGTTTGAGAAGACTGTTGAGAGTCCCTTGCCCTGCAAGGAGATCCAACCAGTCCATTCTAAAGGAGATCAGTCCTGGGTGTGATTTGGAAGGACTGATGCTAAAGCTGAAACTCCAATACTTTGGCCATCTCATGTGTAGAGTTGACTCATTGGAAAAGACTCTGATGCTCGGAGGGATTGGGGGCAGGAGGAAAAGGGAACAACAGAGGATGAGATGGCTGGATGACATCACCGACTCGATGGACATGAGTTTGGGTAATCTCTGGGAGTTGGTGATGGACAGGGAGGCCTGGCGTGCTGCAATTCATGGGGTCACAAGAGTCAGACACAACTGAGTGACTGAACTGAACTGAACTGAACTGACAACAATAAAACTTTTAGAAGAAATATTAAGTGTAAACCTTCAGGACCTTGGAATGAGCATTGGTTTCTTACATATGAAACATCAAAAGCACAAACTACAGAAGAAAAAAAAAGCTAAAAAAAAATGACTTCATCAAAATTTAAACTTTTGTGCTTCAAAGCATACCATTAAGAAACTAAAAGACAATACACAGAATGGGACAAAATATTTGTAAAATGTACATCTGAAAAAAGATGTGTACAGAGTATATAAAGAACTACATTCAGAGTGTTGATATATATATACTATAGAATACTACCTATAAATAATGACCATTATGGTCAAGCAGACGAACTCAATGTAACATGTACATTTTAGACATTTACTTAAAAATTGTAGATTATATAATATTGTAGAAAAATTTTATGGTTAATGTGTTAACTTCATTTTCCTTATGCTGAGTTGCTTCAGTCGTGTCTTACTCTTTGCAACCCTGTGGACTGTAGCCCACTGCCGGGGTCCAGCCCTGGTGGATCCAGGGTGATTCGAAGGTGGAGATGGAGTCGGCGAGAAAAACACTTATTTAGAAATATAAGATTACATTAGGAAATAATAGTATAGTAGGAAATTTTAGATGGAGAAAAGAAGGCAGAATAATTTGGTTTACGTGGAATACCAATCACCACCTACGTAGGCCACAGGCGTCTTTCCATTCTCCTGAAGGAGAGGAGGTCCTGAGGCCTCCCCAGTCCGATCTTAGAAACCCAGGCATAATTAGTAGGCTTGGTGAGTACCCACTCCCCAGATGGAAATTCAGCCAGAAGAGGAAAGAAAAAACAACACAGGGGGAATCAGCCTTTCCAGAAACTGATCCCATTTTCTTTATTTTTACATTTGCTAATATACCCTTTTGTTACGCATAGGGATGAATACAGAGTCACGTGGGGGTCAGCAGTCCTGACCTTTATCAAAATCAGGTGCTTTACATAAAAAAAAAGGTCTTAGGGGTTTTACATCATCTTCTGGCCATGAGGCCTGCTGACACTTCACGACCCTCTCTTTCTGATAACCAAAAAACTCATTTTTTCCAAGGATGTTTTTTCTTAAACCAGGCACCACCCTCCAGATAAAGTTACATTCCTATAGGGTAAGGGTGTAATGAGTTACAACCAAGAAAGGAATTTCTCTAACCCAAGGTTAACATGATTAATCTTAAAGGTTAATACTTATTTCTCTTATATGCTAGTTATATTCATTATAAGGGCAGGGAATATGAAGATTTAGCAACAAAACATCAGCCCAACAAATGAAGTCNCCCTCCAGATTAAGGTACATTCCTATAGGGTAAGGGTGTAATGAGTTACAATCAAGAAAGGAATTTATCTAACCCAAGGTTAACATGATTAATCTTAAAGGTTAATACTTATTTCTCTTATATGCTAGTTATATTCATTATAAGGGCAGGGAATATGAAGATTTAGCAATAAAACATCAGCTCAACAAGTGAAATCCTTTCACCAATACAATTCCTAATCAACCCACTATACTAATAAATTCTAACTTCCCAAAAGAATTTGCCTTTAGTAAGTCTAAAACATCTCGTGCCTCTCTCTGTCGGGAGGCTGTAAACAATCACATTTGGCCAGATGAACTTATACAGGCAGGCTAGATAACCTTCAGAGGAGTTCGTAAGCTGAAACACTCTTGTCATACCCAGGAATTTTATCAACTGGAGCTGCAAGTTAACTCCTTCTCCGAGAGAAATGGTTATGGGGGAGAGCCCCCTGTAAAGTCAGAGGTGTAAGTGAGAGCATAAAAAAGACTCTGGTTTTTGGGGTAGATGCTCGGGAACAGGGGGTTTCCTGAGGGTTGATCACGCCTTTGCGTATGCCAGGCCTCCCTCATCACTTTTGCCATGGGCGGAGTTCCTCACGCTGGCCCCTGGCAAGCTCCTTTCCCACAACAATGATTTAAAGCCCTTATTTTTCAAGTGGTGCTCTTTAAGAATGTAAGTGGTGCACATTTATACCCTGGCTAGCTCTACAACATTATCATGTTGGTATTCTGGGAATCAAACAACAAGTTGTTCAGAGAGAAATTTTATAGAACACCACTTGGTATTTCAGGGCATAGAACAGAATGTAAGTATGTAAGTCCATTAAGTTCCAGGGACTGGGGGTAGGGGGTGTGGCGGTGGTGGTCCATCTGAATGTAAAAAGTAAGAGACAAGTAATTTAGAGAAGAATTCAGGAGAATATGAGACCTAGCTCAGGGACTATATAGTGATGGTTACCTAAAATGGACCTCAGTATATATGGTGTTTCCTCCTTTGATATGTATACAAAAATATATACTGCAATATAATTCTTGGCCAAATACCATGTAGAGAGCCAAAAGGGTACCATATACAGATGGCACTAACAAATATTTCAATCAATTAATGACAAATGAAACTATGATTCATACATGCCCTCTTAAGAGTGTGATGAAGGAATTAAGCTAAAGAGATGCTGCCTGGATGATGGTATAAGTGCTTAAGCGCTGCAGTTGGGATGTGATGATATACCAGAGTTGGGAAATAAAGGCAGCTATACCAAATGGAGTAGGAAGGGGTTTTTCCCTTTGGACCACGCACCCCATCGGCTTTAAATAGCACTGTATTAGTTATCTATTGCTATGTAACAAATTATCCCAAATTCAGCTCCATCTTGCAGAGTGACTGAGGGCAATAATGAATGGCCAGTGTCTAGCCAGGAGCTGCATGCAGCAAGGTAAAACTGTGAAGACAGTTGTGAAAACTGCTCATTTAGAAAGGAAATCGAGACCTAACTTTCTTTCCTCCTCAGTTTTCTCCAGAACAAATGACCAGACAGATAGTATGGTCAGGGTTAGATCAAGAGGACTGAAAAACTTACTGTCATATCTTTAGAGGGGGAAGGTGCAGATTGTCCATATTTCTCATCTGTGGAGATAGGAGAAGAAGATCTATCAGGTTTCTTGCCTCCTTATACTTTTTCTTTATTTGAACTACTTCAGTGTAACGGTGTTTGATATAATTTACTTTGATTTAGTTGATAAGAGGACAGAAAAAAATTATGAGTCAATGCTGAATAAAAGGATCTTAATTGAAATTCAATCTAATTCAGGGTCCTCAGAATCAAGGCAAGATTCAGGTAAGGAGGACATGATGTGAAACCTATGGCCTGCTGGGAGGAAGGCTGACCCTATTAGCAATAAGTAAGCACAAGTGGTAAAGAATCCTCCTGCCAATGCAGGAGACGCAAGAGACTTGGGTTTGATCCCTGGGTCAGAAAGATCCCCTAGAGGAGGGCATGGCACCCTGCTCCAGTATCCTTGCTTGGAAAAACCCATGGACAG
This sequence comes from Aepyceros melampus, assembly GCA_006408695.1. Taxonomy (NCBI): domain Eukaryota; kingdom Metazoa; phylum Chordata; class Mammalia; order Artiodactyla; family Bovidae; genus Aepyceros; species Aepyceros melampus. The sequence continues at coordinate 5,874 of SJXQ01006965.1, read as the reverse complement.
AGGAACCTGGTGGGCTATAGTCCACATGGTCTCAAAGAGTCGGATATGACTGAATGTCTGAGCAACAGCATCATCAGGGACTCTGTCGGCCTTACAGGGTGATTACCGAATGAATACACCGCTGAACAAGCAGCTGTGAGGAACAGAACAGGGCAAATTTGAAGTCAGTGTAAGAGTTTGAAGTTTAAATAAAGTAATATGAATAATCCCAAAAGTTATGTAGATTTAGGAGTAACTCACCAGAGCAGTGAGATTGAGTAAGACACCTATAAGTCCTTATGAGCCAAATTTCTTAATAGGAGATCATCTCTTTGATTACTCATCCAGTCCCAAATTAGAATACAAATAGTCCATAAAATTAAGGTGAAGTGCCCTGTACAGAGATGTTATAGGTGCTTAATATTGGGGTTGGGATGGTAGGTTGCAATTTTGAAGGTCTCCATATAATGGTCAGGGCAGCAAAAGTTTCTAGATTACTCAGTAATATGTCATCTTTACACTGAATTGACAGTTATCTATCTAAATATTCTTCCTTAACCCAACTTCTGAATCCTGATAATTCACTTTAGACAGAGACAAGAACATGAACCAGCAGCCAGGAAATCAGTTAAAAGAAAAAAAAGTCACATACTATGATAAACTGAGAAATATAAATGAGCAAAGGTCCAGCAAACACAACAGCCAGTGGTAATTAGGAGAGCTCTGTGGAGACAGGAGGAACACTGGTGAAAAAATATCAAAAACATTAATGATGTGTTTGAGATCAAGGCCTGAATCTTACTGCCTTGCTGTACCCTATAATCATTCAGATATTCAACAAACAATTACTAATGTAAAGTTTGGGGGCAGGGATTGTGCCAAATACTAGACTATGATAGTGAAAAAATGTCAGTATTTCCACCCAAGGAGTCACATTCTATGAGAGAATACACACAAACAGATGCAGAATCATATGATGATTCATTCTTGGAAAATTATAGAGCACAGCCAAAAAGTTCCTGCTCTAGCCTCTGGGGATGGGCAGGGATGGAAGAAGGAAAGACCAAAAGAAGTGGACTGGAGTGAGTAGTTGTTGATGCTTTTGAACTGTGATGTTGGAGAAGACTCTTGAGAGTCCCTTGGACTGCAAGGAGATCCAACCAGTCCATTCTGAAGGAGATCAGCCCTGGGATTTCTTTGGAAGGAATGATGCTAAAGCTGAAGCTCCAGTACTTTGGCCACCTCATGTGAAGAGTTGACTCATTGGAAATGACCCTGATGCTGGGAGGGATTGGTGGCAGGAGGAGAAGGGGACGACCGAGGATGAGATGGCTGGATGGCATCATGGACTCAATGGACGTGAGTCTGAGTGAACTCCAGGAGTTGGTGATGGACAGGGAGGCCTGGCGTGCTGCGATTCATGGGGTCGCAAAGAGTTGGACAGACTGAGCGACTGAACTGAACTGAACTGGAATGAGTAGGTGACCTCAATAGAGAGGTCAGTCAGTTCAGTTCAGTCGCTCAATCATGTCTGACTCTTTGCGACCCCATGATGGACTGCCAGGCTTCTCTCTCCATGGAATTTTCCAGGCAAGAATACTGCAGTGGGTTACCATTCCTCCTCCAGGGGATCTTCCCAGCCCAAGGATCAAACCCGTGTCTCTTGCATCTTCTGCATTGCATACAGGTTCTTTACCACTGCACCACCTGGAAGCCCTAGCTACAAAATTCTTTTTCTTTCAGGGTGTGTTTGAAGAATGAAGAATCTTTTGGTTTAAATATGTAACCCAGAGAGATGATATGGAGTGGGAGGTGGGAGGGAGGTTCAGGATTGGGAACTCATGTACACCTGTGGCGGATTCATGTCAATGTATGGCAAAACCAATACAGTATTGTAAAGTAAAATAAAGTAAAATTAAAAATTAAAAAAAATGTAACCCTTCTCCCCAGTTTATTTTATAGCAGAGTCATATTTTGACTTAAAGTGATGGACAGGGAGGCCTGGCGTGCTGCGATTCATGGGGTCGCAAAGAGTTGGACACGACTGAGCGACTGAACTGAACTGAACTGGAATGAGTAGGTGACCTCAATAGAGAGGTCAGTCAGTTCAGTTCAGTCGCTCAATCATGTCTGACTCTTTGCGACCCCATGGACTGCAGCAAGCCAGGCCTCCCTGTCCATCACCAACTCCTGGGGTTTACTCAAACTCATGTCCATTGAGTCGGTGATGCCATCCAACCATCTTATCCTCTGTCATCCTTTTCTCCTCTCGCCTTCAATCTTTCCCAGAATCAATGTCTTTTCAAGTGGCTGCTGTAATAGGCTAGCATGGACCCCAAGCAATAGAAACTATTGCATAATATAAAGAAATATGTGGTCCAGAAAAACAGCACAGTGGACGAAGATGGCAAACTCGACTCTCAGTTATTTTAGCAGTGTAACAAGCTTGTGATTTATCTGAGAGAGCAGGAAAGGAATAGTATCTTCTGTGGAAGACCTTATCTAAAGATATGGTTTGAGTTCAATTCTATGCAGAGATTATAGTAAGAGAGAATATATTTGCCACACAATACTAGGTTCCAGGTTCAAAAATGATCAAATAGCTGGGTGAAAATAAAGGATTATCAAATGTGATGAAGGTAACATAACCAAAGATGACATCTAAAATTGACTAGGATCAGTAAAGGATAATGACAATCTGAATGATAATATTATCATTTTATGATATAATGATAAGAACCAATAACAAAATTTCTGAACATATTAGCTCCTGCACGCTGTTGGACTGTAAGATTTTCACTTCTCTGGGAGAAGTCATCCACATCCTGAGTACATCATGCCTTTGAAGAAGTGCAATCCTGGTGCCTTTCTCAATTTTGGTTTCCTCAGGGTATATGCCTAGGAGTTAGATTGCTTGGTCATATGGTGGTTTTATTCCTAGTTTTTTTAAGGAATCTCCATACCATCCTCCATAGTGGCTGTATCAATTTACATTCCCACCAACAGGCAAGAGTGTTCCCTTTTCTCCACACCCTCTCCAGCATTTATTGTTTGTAGAGTTTTTTATGATGGCCATTCTGACCAATGTGAGGTGATATCTCATTGCAGTTTTGATTTGCATTTCTCTAATAATGAGTGATGTTGAGTATCTTTTCATGTGTTAGTTACCTATCTGTATGTCTTCTTTGGAAAAATGTCTGTTTAGGTCCTTTTCCCACTTTTTGATTGGGCTGCTTATTTTTCTGGCATTGAGTTGTATAACCTGCTTGTATATTTTGGAAATTAATCCTTTGTCAGTGTTTCATTTGCTCTTATTTTCTCCCATTCTGAGGATTGTCTTCTCACCTTGCTTATAGTTTCCTTTGCTGCACAAAAGTTTTAAGTTTAATCAGGTCCCAGTCATTTAAATGTTGAGTATCTTTTCATGTGTTAGTTACCTATCTGTATGTCTTCTTTGGAAAAATGTCTGTTTAGGTCCTTTTCCCACTTTTTGATTGGGCTGCTTATTTTTCTGGCATTGAGTTGTATAACCTGCTTGTATATTTTGGAAATTAATCCTTTGTCAGTGTTTCATTTGCTCTTATTTTCTCCCATTCTGAGGATTGTCTTCTCACCTTGCTTATAGTTTCCTTTGCTGCACAAAAGTTTTAAGTTTAATCAGGTCCCAGTCATTTACTTTTGGTTTTATTTTCATTACTTTAGGAGGTGAGTCATAGAGGATCTTGCTTTGATTTATGTGAGAGTGTTCTGCCGATGTTTTCCTCTAAGAGTTTTGTACTTTCTAGTCTTACATTTAGGTCTTTAATCCATTTTGAGTCTATCTTCATGTATGGTGTTAGGAAGTGATCTAATTTCATTCTTTTACATGTAGCTGTCCAGTTTTCCCAGCATCACTTATTGAAAAGGCTGTCTTTGCCCCATTGTCTCTTCTTACCTCCTTTGTCAAAAATAAGGAACCCACGGGTGCATGGCTTTATTTCTGGGCTTTCTATCTTGTTCCATTTGTCTATATTTCTGTTTTTGTGCCAGTACCATACTGTCTTGATGAATGTAGCTTTGTAGCATAATATGAAGTCAGGAAGGTTGATTCCTCTAGCTCCATTCTTCTTTCTCAAGACTGCTTTGGCTATTTGTGGTCTTTTGTGTTCCCATATGAATTGTGAAAATTTTTGTTCTAGTTCTGTAAAAAAATGCCATTGGTAATTTGACAGGGATTGCATTAAATCTGTAGATTGCATTTGGTACTACAGTCATTTTCACAATATTGACTCTTCCTACCCAGGAACATGGAATAGCCCTCCATTTGTTTATGTTGTCTTTTATTTCTTTCATTAGTATCTTATAATTTTGGTCTAGAGTTCTTTAGTCTCCTTAGGTAAGTTTATTCCTAGATATTTAATTCTTTTTGTTGCAATGGTGAATGGGATTGATGCCTTAATTTCTCTTTCTTATTTTTCATTGTTAATATATAGAAATGCAAGTGATTTCTGTGTATTCATTTTGTATTCTGCAACTGTGCTAAATTCACTAGTTAGCTCTATCTAGAAATTTTTTGATACCATCCTTAGGGTTTTCCATGTGCAGTATCATGTTATCTGCAAACAATGGGAGCTTTACTTCTTTTCTGATCTGTATTCCTTTTATTGCATTTTCTTCTCAGATTGCTATAGCTAGGACATCCAGAATTACATTGAATAACAGTGATGAAAGTGGACGCCCTTGTCTTTTTTCTGATCTTAGGGGGAATCCTTTCCATTTTTCACCATTGAGAATAACGTTTGCTGCAGGCTTATCATATATGACCTTTACTAGATCATGGAAGGTCGCAAAGTGTCAGACACGACTGAGCAACTGAACTGAACTGATATTGAGGTAGGCTCCTTGTTGGCCCATTTTTGAAGAGTTTTAATCATAAATAGGTGCTGAATTTTGTCAAAGACTTTTTCTTCATCTATTGAAATGATCATATGGTTTTTATCTTTCAATTTGTTGATACAGTGTATCACATTGAGTGATTTGTGTATATTGAAGAATCCTTGCATTCCTGGAATAAACCCAATGTGACCTTGGTGTGTGAGATTTTTGATATACTGCTGAATTCTGTTTGCTAAAATCTTGCTGAGGAATTTTTCACATATGTTTTTCAGTAATATTGGCCTATAGTTTTCTTTTCTTGTGTTGTCTTTGTTGGTTTTGGTATCAGGGTGATGGTGGCCTCGTAGAATGAGTTTGGAAGTGTTCCTTCCTTTGCAATTTTTTGAAAGAGATTTAGAAGGATAGGCATTAGCTCCTCTATAAATTTTTGATAGAATTCTCCTGTGAAGCCATCTTGTCCTGGGCTTTTGTTTTTTGGGAGTTTTTGATCACAGCTTCTATTTCAGCTTCCCTGGTGGCTCAGATGGTAAAGTGTCTGCCTGCAATATGGGAGACCTGTGTTTGATCCTTGGGTCAGGAAGATCCTCTGGAGAAGTAAATAGCAACCCACTCCAGTACTCTTCCCTGGAAACTCCCATGGAAGGAGGAGCCTGGTATGCTACAGTCCATGAGGTCGCAAAGAGTGAGACACGACAGCGACTTCACTTTCGTTTTCATTTTCAGTGCTTGTAATTGGTTTGTTCATAACTTCTATTTCTACCTGGTTCAGTCTTGGAAGATTGAACTTTTCTAAGAATCTGTCCATTTCTTCCAGGTTATCCATTTTATTGTCATATAGTTGTTCATAATAGTCTCTTACAATCCTTTGTATTTCTGCATTGTTTGCTGTAACGTCTACTTTTTCATTTTTGATTTTGTTGATTTGATTTTTTTTTTCTTGATGAGTCTAGCTAAAGGCTTTTCAATTTTGTTTATCCTCTCAAAGAACCAGGTTTTATTTTCATTACTCTTTACTATTGC
>SJXQ01006964.1:386587-454306 GCA_006408695.1 Aepyceros melampus | reverse complement strand
TGCTCAGGGCTGGTGCACTGGGATGACCCAGAGGGATGGGATAGGGAGGGAGGTGGGAGGGGGGTTCAGGATGGGGAACACGTGTACACCTGTGGCGAATTCATGTTGATGTATGGCCAAACCAATACAACATTGTAAAGTAATTAGCCTCCAATTAACATAAATAAATTTATATTAAAAAATAAATGAATTTAGCAAAGGAACTCAGTTTTAGTCGTGGGAGACTAATTAATCCATCTTGCATGAAGAGTAGCACCCAAGGAGGAGATGAGCTGAACGGTGACACTGTAATATGCTCAAAGAATCAACTCGGCCTCTTAGTGGTGGGCAATGGAGCCTTGGTGAAATGAAAGATTTTGTAAAAGATGAAGAGAGGAAATTATAGTGACTTCTGTAATGCTCCTTACAATTTTTCTTTCTATTCATATGTTTACTGTTCCCTCTCATCCTACTCCTCAAACTGTTCTAATGCAGTAATCTCAGCCTCTTTCCACTCCAGAATAGTCTAAACACTGCTTCCAAGGTTTATATTTTTATAATAATCCTTTAGTGATTCTAGTTTCTGGCTCAAAACACCTCAAGGTTTTCCTTGCTGAAAGCAGTGGCTCTCAACTTGTTACCAACAACACATGAGGACGCTTGTTAGAAATGTGTCCTAAACACACTCTTAAAACATTCCTAAACACACTCCTCAGAGAATCTGATCCCATGAATCTAGCATGATGCTGGAGAATTTATATTTTTCCAAGTGTATTTCTGATGCAGATACCTCAGTTATAATACTGACAGAAATTTACTTACATGGTCAAGTCCAGCTCTTTAGCCAGAGGACTGACCTTTAATGGTGGAAATTCAGTTCTAGGGCAGGTAAAAGAGGGGGAAGAGTGGTTTGAGGAGACTGGTCTCCAAAATATCCATAGGGATAGGATACATTGGCAACCATGATTATGGGAGAATTTGCATCATATGGATGGAAAGGAATTTGTAAAATCATGCCATCTGTTTTTTGACATAAGCCTTCCGGTATCTGGCATAGTGAGAAATCTGGAATCAGGGCAGAAGACAAAGCTACTGCTTAACTTCGCTGGGCCTCAGCTTTTTCATCCATAAAATGGGAATGTAAAAATGCCTTCCCCTCTCATTGATATAAATATTAAATGTGTAGAAATGCTTTGAAACTTGGAAAGTGTTGAATTGACATGAGGCAATTATTTATATTAATAGTCTGTTCTCTTCACCCTCTGTTCTCTTAACCTTTGCCAAATGACAAAAAAGGTCTTGCTCAGGAGAGTAATTGTGGTTAAATACTCTAGGCTAAGCCTGTGAAGGGAATGTGTGTTATTGACATAAATCCTACTACAGTTATTTTCAGGAGAAAAGGCATAAGTTCTATAGCAGCCAGCAGAATGTTTTTGATTACCTGATGGATTTGGGTAACTTGGAGATCTGCTGTAGAGCTGGAATCTGACTTCCTTTGTGAGCATGAATTTGGCTGAGTTTAGTAGTGAGAAAAGCTTAGAAAACCCACACATGCTGAAACCCAAAAGGCTAATGAGGAGAATAAGCAGCTTGTGTAATTAGACCTTGTGCATTTCCCTAAAAAGAAATCATGAAATATGAACAAAATGTTGTCTCTGAAGGCTTCATGGTTACTTGGTCTAGTTTTCAATTTGGAAACTATGCTCATTGCCTGTAGGAATTATAAGAACAATAGGCTTCTGGCTGTTCAGTGAATTGATGCCCTCACATGGATTCTGACATTTGATGTCCTGGCCTTGGCCCCACTCACAGCAGCAGGGCACTCATGCAGGCCAAGTTTTGCTCTGTTCTGAGCACTCACAGCTTAGTGACCTTACGTGGCTTTATATTGTGACTTCTTGATGAGCCAAAGTCTTTGCAATTTTGGTTTCAAATATGTTTATTCTTCCCTGAATATCTTGCCCACAGAAAACAATGAAATGTTTTGTTTTAAATAAACTCTACTGTTCTCCTCAGAGTCCTGGTGTTTTCAGTAAAAAGGACACAATTCCCTTACCCACCCAGGTTGTCAAATCTCTGCATTTTGCCACTTTTGCTCCATGTCTTTTGTTATATAATAAATATCTTTATTTTTAAAACAAATAAAATGGAGATGCAGTTCAAGCTCCTGTGAAATCCTCCCCACTCCATTCTTGTTTCTCTTCCTCTCTTCCGAGAAGTGACCACTATGCTGAATGAAGCAAGCAACATGAAGCTCAACTGAATGTTTTGACCGAGTAATAATAGTTTAAAATGAAGTTCCCATCCTTTGTGGAAATGTGAAAGTGTCTCAAAAGTGTCTCAAATCAGGCCATAGGAAAGTCATGAAATTTTGTTTATTCCAGAAATAATTTTCTCAGTTTCTACCACTTTCTGGTATAAACCTTCAAACTTTCCCCTGCTGAATTTCATTAGTAGTACTTCTCTTTAAAAGATAAATAAGACATTACATGGTTCAAACTTCAAAATAGTTACCAAATAATATATATTAAGGCTTCTTTCATCTACTTTGGTCCCCTCATTCACAACCTTATGGTTAATAATTTTTATTAGTTTATTGTTTGTACTTCTAGTGTTTTTATTTTATGCACAAAAAAGTGTGAATATACATTCTTACTTTCCTGCTTTCTTTTCTCAGAACATTATATTCTATATTCATTGTTCTACAGCACATTTTCCACTTAGTAATATATCCTGGAGGTCTGTACAGCAGCATCCCCCTTCTATCTCTCTTTTTATACCATGTTGTATTTTATAGTTGTATAACATTTCATCCAGCACATATTAGTGCATAGGACTTTATTAATTTTACAATTACATAGTATTTAATTGCATGGATAGAAAATATTTATCCTAAATGACAACTGGACTTTCTTTTTCTATTCCTTTGTGAATTTCTTTCTTCCTTTTCTTTTTTTTTTTTTAAATCTTTTTATTGAAGGATAATTGCTTTACAGAATTTTTTTGTTTTCTGTCAAACCTCAACATGAATCAGCCTTCAGTCAGTTCAGTTCAGTCACTCAGTCGTGTCCGACTCTTTGCGACCCCTGAATCGCAGCACGCCAGGCCTCCCTGTCCATCACCAACTCCCGGAGTTCACTCAAACTCACATCCATCGAGTCGGTGATACCATCCAGCCATCTCATCCTCTGTCATCCCCTTCTCCTCCTGCCCCCAATCCCTCCCAGCATCAGAGTCTTTTCCAATGAGTCAACTCTTCGCATGAGGTGGCCAAAGTACCGGAGTTTCAGCTTTAGCATCATTCCTTCCAAAGAACACCCAGGGCTGATCTCCTTAGGATAATTGCTTTACAGAATTTTTTTGTTTTCTGTCAAACCTCAACATGAATCAGCCTTCAGTCAGTTCAGTTCAGTCACTCAGTCGTGTCCGACTCTTTGCGACCCCATGAATCGCAGCACGCCAGGCCTCCCTGTCCATCACCAACTCCCGGAGTTCACTCAAACTCACATCCATCGAGTCGGTGATACCATCCAGCCATCTCATCCTCTGTCATCCCCTTCTCCTCCTGCCCCCAATCCCTCCCAGCATCAGAGTCTTTTCCAATGAGTCAACTCTTCGCATGAGGTGGCCAAAGTACCGGAGTTTCAGCTTTAGCATCATTCCTTCCAAAGAACACCCAGGGCTGATCTCCTTGCAGTCCAAGGAACTCTCAAGAGTCTTCTCCAACACCACAGTTCAAAGGCATCAATTCTTTGGGAATCAGCCTTATGTATACATATATCCCCTCCCTCTTGAACCTCCCTCCCATCTCCCTTCCCATTCCAACCCTCTAGGTTGATACAGAGCCCCTGTTTGAGTTTCCTGAGCCGTACAGCAAATTCCTATTAGCTATGTAATATGGTAATATAAGTTTCCTTGTTACTCTTTCCATACATCTCACCCTCTTTCCACCTCTCCCCATGTCCATAATTCTATTCTCTATGTCTGTTTCTCCATTGCTACCCTGGAAATAAATTCTTCACTACCATTTTTCTAGATTCCATATCTATGCATTAGAATATTATATTTATCTTTTTCTTTCTGACTTACTTCACTCTGTATAATAGGTTCTAGGTTCATCCACCTGATTAGAACTGACTGAAATGTGTTACTTTTTATGGCTGAGTAATATTCCATTATGTATATTTACCACAGCTTCTTTATCCATTCATCTGTACTCAGGGGAGTTGGTAGGACGGCAGGAGATATAGTGCTCTAGAAGGGTATGGCAACCAGTGCTGGCCAATACACTCCAGTATTCTTCCCTGGAGAACCCCCCTCCCTGACAGAGAAGCCTGGCAGGCCCCAGTCTACAGAGTTGCAAAGAGCTGGGCTCTAGTGAAGTGACCTTGTGCATGTAGATGCAAGATTTTTTCTTTCCTGTGGCAGCTCTGCCCCAGTGAGAGTTGAGCATGAAGATAGTGCAACTGGTTGGCTTGCGGGGACCCTGGCAGTGCCAAATGTGCAGGAACATGGACTGCCTCTGCTGCAGGAGTTATGGCCCTATCAGAGTCTTTTTCTGAGCCTCTTGTAGCTGGGGATCAGAACACTCTTTGGCCAATCTTTCTTTGTAGCTCCACCCATTCAGGCACTTAGAGGGCTCCCTTGCCTGCGTCCTTCTCTGTTGTTCTGCATGTCAGGCACATAGAGGGGCCTTCCTGGCTGGGATCTTACTCTGGAGATTGGTGGGTTAGGCACTTAAAGGGGCACCCTGGGTGGGGTCCTGCTCTGTAGTTCAGTGCATCATGTGTTTGATGGGCCAGCCTGTCTATTGTTCAGCTTCCCATGCTGGCATGTGGGAAGAGAGAGGCTATGGTGATGGTTCTACCCCATATGCGTGACTCAGCAGTAACGCCTTCCTTCCATGACTGCCTGGCTTTCCTCCACAGGCATTTCCCACCACTATCTCCTCCCTCACATCCCCTCTATCTGTCTTTCCACAGTCAACAGCAGCACTTGCCCTGGGATTGCTCCACAATCCCTAAACTCCAACTCCCAGCCACTGCGTCTTCCAGGGGACCTGCATCCCTGTCCAGGGTATGTATGGCTGCGGTAAGGACTATCTGATTCTCATTCCTTTTAGGCTTCCACAGATCAGCTGTTTCACTCTCAGCCTTAAACGTTTCTCCTCTGACTTTGACAATTGCTCTGATGTGGGAACGAATTCCTGCTTCTGTTCCCCCACCCTCTGAGAGCAAGTCCAGTCCTACTAATACTCCTGTTTTTCCCCCTAGTTCCTTTGTCCTACCAAGTTTTATGTGGTTCTATATGTTCTTTTCCTTTGGTCAGGTACTCCTGTCCACTCTCAGCTGGTGTTCTGCAGGCACTTCTGTGTCTGAAGGTGTCTTCCTGATGTATCTGTGGAGAGAGATGTACTCCACGTCCACCCACTCCTCTGCCATCTTGTTCTCTTTCCTCTCCTTAATTTTTAGGATTTCCTTATAAATTAGGAATAACATTTTGTCTGTGCTGTAAGTTACAAAAATTTTTTCTTAGATTGTCACGTGTGGCAAAGTTCACTTTTACTGTTTTATCATGGACCAAATTATTTTAAAATGGAAAGGATCTTAGACTCTTCTACTCTTTCATTTTGCAATGAGGAAACTGTGGCTTTATGATACTTCAGTACTGATGCCCAACTACCAAGTAAAGACAGAAGCTGAATTTGAATACCAATCAATGCTTTGTCCACCATGGTCCCTGTGTATAATGAAATAGTGTTTTTTATTATGGAGTGATTGACTTGTGTAAACTCCATGAAAGTAAAAATTTATGTTTTCTCAAAGACAACTATAGTGCTACCCATATCCTAGTTCCCCAATGATTTATTTGAACCATCAAAAGAATAATATCCCATGAAGACATGTCCAGATGAAGATGGTTTAAATAGAGAATTCTATAAGATATTTAAAGAAAATACAATACTCATTCCACATAAACTTTTTCAGAAAATAGATGTGAGACCTTCTTAATTAATATAATTGAACACACTATTATCATGATACCAAAGCCAGATAAAGCCATCAGAAGGAAAGAAAACCATAGACCAGTATCTCTCATGAACACAGAAGAAATCAACCTTAACAAAATAATGGCAACCTGACTCTAGCAACATGTGAAAAGGATTATCATCATCTAAACAGTACTTATTCTAGGAATGTAGGGTTAATTTATCCCTTTCTTCTCCCTCAGATATTCCCATTATGTGTTACACCTTTTGTAGTTGTTCCACAGTTTTTGGATATTCTTTTCTGTTCTTTTTTGAGTCTTTTCCCCCTCTTTGCTTTTCAGTTTTGGAAGTTTCTATTGTTATATCCTCAAGCTGAGAGATTCTTTCTTCATAAAATTAATATCTGTGTCCAGTATAACTAATAAGCACATCTAAGGCATTCTTTATTTCTATTACAGTGTTTTTGATCTTTAGCATTTTTATATATTCTTTCTTAGATTTCCCATCTCTCTGATTTCATTATCCATCTGCTCTTGCATAATGTCTACTTTTTCCATTAAAACCGTTAGCACATTAATCATAGGTTTTAGAAAAATCTTTTAATCCAGCATTCCTGCTGCATCTGAATCTGGTTCTGATGTGTTTCACTATCTTCAAACTGTGTTTTTTACCATTCAGTATAACTTTTGTTTTTTTGTGTAAGTGATTATGATATACTGGGTAAAAGGAAACTGTGGTAAGTAAGACATTAATAATGTAGTGATAATGTGTGGAGAGAAGGGGGAATATTCTAGTCTGTGATTTGGTTTCAATCTTTTGGGGAATCCATGCCCCTGGATTGTGAACTTCCACAGTGCTGCCTAGTACCTGCTACCTCACGTCTCCCTCCCCCACCACTTAGGTGGAATAGGATGGCTAGAGAGAGCTAGAGTTTGTGCTTCTCTTCTACCATGTAAATTAGTCTCTGGTAAAATTGCATCTCCTGAAGGCAGGCCTTGTTAAGAAAAACAGAATAGGTTGATGTATTTAAAAATGATATCTTTTCCCCCTCTCCTGCCTGCTGGAAGCACAAGAGAGTTTTTCTCCAGTAGTCACATTGAAAACAGGATGAAGTTCTTAGAGATAAAACTTAGAAAAGTGTGGCTCCTACTCCATGACTGGGTCCCCCTGGAGATTTTGGTCTCTCAGACTTGTGCACACTGAACCACCAGCAATTGTCAATTACAGTTCAAGTAGTCCTACCCTGGTGCTGGTTTCCATGGATGTTTCTGTCTGCAGGTTTCTGCTCCAGTAAGTTGTAAGCTGTATCTCTGGATCTGCCTGTCATTCTCTCCAATTTTTAGACCAGCAGTTTGTCCCGTAGCCTCATTTCTCTGATGGATCTAAGGAGAGCTGATGTTTTAACTCTTATCTTTTTACTTGTTGTTAGGATGAAGTGCTGACTTCTAGGCTTCTTACAATGCAAGGTTATCCCAAAATTGATTTGTGTAATGTACCACGTTAACAGAAAAAAAGGACAAAAACTACGTGATTAGCTCAGTAAACATAAAAAAAAAAATTTTTTTTAAATATCCAGCATGCATTCATGATAAAAGTTCTCAACAAATCAGGAATAGATGAAAATTTCCTCATCCTGATAAAGAGCTACAGCTAACAACATGCTTATATTAAAAGCTTGAATGCTTTCTCTCCTTAATATTTGAACAAATATATGCTCTTGCCTCTTTTATTCAGCACTTCACTGGAAATTCTACTCAGTGCAATCAAGCAAGAATAAGAGATCAGAAGTTACAAGATCAGTATCTAAAAATCAATTAGTATTTTCTATATATGTTAGCAATTCAGAATACAAAAATAAAGTTAAGAAAATATTTATTATGTAATCAAAAAGAACAAAATACTTAGGCATAAATTTAACAAAAGGAGCAGAAACTGTATGCTGAAAACTCTTAAGACTTTGCTAACAGAAAGTAATGAAGACCTAAGGAAGTGAGAGATAGACTATGTTCATGGATTTGAAGACTCCATTTAGTTAAAATGGCAATTCTTTTCTCAAACTGATCTATAGATTCAAGAGAATCCCCATCAAATTCCCAGCAGGCTTTTTAATATAAATTGACAAGTTGATCCTAAAATTTAAATGAAAATTGAAAGTACCTAGAATAAACAAAGCAATTTTAAAAGGACAGTGTCGAAGGAGTTGTGCTACCTAATTTTCAAAGCTTAGTGTGAAGCCACAATAATCAAGACAATGTGGTGTTAGCATTAGACTATGAATCTGTGTGCAGGTCAGGAAGCAACAGAACTGGACATGGAACAACAGACTGGTTCCAAATAGGAAAAGGAGTACGTCAAGGCTGTATATTGTCACCTTGCTTATTTAACTTATATGCAGAGTACATCATGAGAAACACTGGGATGGAAGAAACACAAGCTGGAATCAAGATTGCTGGGAGAAATATCAATAACCTCAGATATGCAGATGACACCACCCTTATGGCAGAAAGTGAAGAGGAACTAAAGAGCCTCTTGATGAAAGTGAAAGAGGAGAGTGAAAAAGTTGGCTTAAAGCTCAACATTCAGAAAACGAAGATCATGGTATCTGGTCCCATCACTTCATGGCAAATAGATGGGGAAACAGTAGAAACAGTGTCACGGTTTATTTTTCTGGGCTCCAAAATCACTGCAGATGGTGATTGCAGCCATGAAATTAAAAGGCGCTTACTCCTTGGAAGAAAAGTTATGAGCAACCTAGATAGTATATTCAAAAGCAGAGACATTACTTTGCCGACTAAGGTCCGTCTAGTCAAGGCTATGGTTTTTCCTGTGGTCATGTATGGATGTGAGAGTTGGACTGTGAAGAAGGCTGAGATCACTTTAATTTTGGGGGCCTCCAAAATCACTGCAGATGGTGATTGCAGCCATGAAATTAAAAGGCGCTTACTCCTTGGAAAGAAAGTTATGACCAACCTAGATAGTATATTCAAAAGCAGAGACATTACTTTGCCAGCAAAGGTCCATCTAGTCAAGGCTATGGTTCTTCCTGTGGTCATGTATGGATGTGAGAGTTGGACTGTGAAGAAAGCTGAGCAGTGAAGAATTGATGCTTTTGAACTGTGGTGTTGGAGAAGACTCTTGAGAGTCCCTTGGACTGCAAGGAGATCCAACCAGTCCATTCTAAAGGAGATCGGTCCTGGGTGTTCTTTGGAAGGAATGATGCTAAAGCTGAAACTCCAGTACTTTGGCCACTTCATGGAAAAGACTCTGATGCTGGGAGGGATTGAGGGCAGGAGGAGAAAGGGACGACAGAGGATGAGATGGCTGGATGGCATCACCGACTCAATGGACATGAGTTAGAGTGAACTCCGGGAGTTGGTGATGGACAGGGAGGCCTGGAGTGCTGCAATTCATGGGGTTGCAAAGAGTTGGACATGACTGAGTGACTGAACTGAACTGTGCTGGGTCTGTTGCTGCGTGGGTTTTTCTCTAGTTGTGGCAAGTGGGGGATACCCTCTAGTTATGATGTAAAGGCTGCTCATTGTGATACCTTCTCTTGTTGCAGAGCACAGGCTCTAGAGCAAAGGGACTTCAGTAGTGTGGCACGTGGGCACAGTGGTTGTAGCTCCCGAGCTGTAGAGCACAGGCTCAGTAGTTGCGGAGCGTGAGCTTAGTTGCTCTGCAGCATATAGGATCTTCCCAGACCAGAGATGGAAACTGTGTCTCATGCATTACTGGCAACTGAGTTCTTTATCACTGAGCCACCAAAGAAGCACAATTGATATTTTAGACCAGATAATTCTTTCTTGTGGCAGGCTGTCTGTGAATTGTAGTATGTTTAGCAGCATTCCTGCTAAATGCCTTTGCACTTTCCTAGTCACACCAATATAAAATGTTTTGAAACACTGTAACAATGCCTGCCCCCTGAGGGGTAAATTGTCATCAGTTGAGAACCACTGCTTTAGAAAAAGTGATGGAAAATAATAAGATTGTTTATATTGGCCACTATTGACTGCCTTTAACTAAGCATTAAAATAGATCAAACTCAAGGAAGAATTGACTGATTTAGAAGCAGAAATAAGAGGGAATAGAGAAAGGATATATTTGGCGATTTCCAAAACTAGGAAAAGGTGAATCGTTCCTAGACTTCAGACAGTAAGAGATAAGTTTGAAACACACTTTGAGCATGAAAGTCTCAGTAAAACTTCTCAGAGAACAAAGAGATTCAGTCTACAAAAGAGATCAGATAGAGTGTGATCTTTCCACCTCTAGTTTCAGATAGCCTAAAAGTATTCATCATTATACTAAGAGAAGGGCAGGGAGCTAGAAGAAAATAAATCAATTTGATTTTAGAATTATGTCTAAGCACAAATTTTGCTTATGCTTACTGTCACTTGAAGTTGATTAAAAGTGAATAGATCAGACATCTACTAAGTTTTTTGGGGGGTAGGTTCTGGCTTTATGAAGATTATATTTTAGTGGAAGAAAGTGGATAATTAGTTATCAAAGAGTAAATAAATAATAAATTATTATTAAAATAATAAGCCAATGTTAAATACCATTTTACAACCATTTGGCAAATATGAAAATGTCTCATAAAACCATTAGAAATGATTAAAGCTGGAAGAATATCTTAAACATGACTGATAGGAGTGTAAATGGAAAGAAAATTTGTTTTTTTTTGTGTTGTAAAGTTGTACATAGCCTAAGACCCTTGCTGGCAAGTCTGTTCCTAGGTACATACTGGAGAGAAACTCTTCCATATTTGTACCAGGTGATACATACAGAAATATGTCTAGCAATATTGTTAACATTAGTAGAAAATCGGAACCTATGATAGACTGGAAAGAAAGGAAAACTGATATATTTACACTATAAAATATTACATAGTATAGGAAACAAACAACTAAGGATACCTATAACAATATAAGAAGTATATTATTATAAGTATACTTATAGTATAAGAAGTGGGCCACAGAAGTTTACATTCAGCATAAAGACCTTTTTTAAAAATTAAAAACAGTTTTAATTTTTTTAAAAATCATTGTTTAAGTACATATATGTGTGCATGTATATGTGTGTTTAGACAAGAAAAACAGAATTTAGGATAGTGGTTAACTGCCTCTGGTTGAGACAAGAGGATGGGTAGAGAAAGAGCATATTTGTGGAACTTAATTTTAATGTTTTAAATCTAGGAGTTAGATGTTAGATTTAGAGATGTTCGTTATATCATTGGAAGGACTGATGCTGAAGCTGAAGCTCCAGTATTCTGGCCACCTGAGGCAAAGAGCTGACTCATTGACAAAGGCCCTGATGTTGGGAAAGATTGACAGCAGGAGGAGAAGGGGAAGACAAAGAATAAGAGGGTTAGATGCATCACTGACTCAACAGACATGAGTCTGAGCAAACTCCAGAAGACAGGAAAGGACAGGGAAGCCTGGCGTGCTGCAGTCTTTGGGGCTGTAAAGTTGGATATGACTTAGCAATTGAACAACATCATATATTGAATGAATAACTGAATGAATAGAAACCGACTCAGTGTTGATTGAATTGAATTGTCAAAAACCCACAAGTCAAACTAAAACAAACTGCTGGCTCCCAAGCTCTTTCCAGCAGAAAGCAGGTTGTGCCCAGAGAAGGCACATTCCCCACCATTCATTTTGGTATAACCAAGAAGAATGCCAGGCAAGGAAGAATAATGATAATGATGGACACAGAAGAAGTTAGAGCCAGGAACAATGGAGAATGACAGACAAGAATGTCCAGATGGTGGAATCATTACTTGAAGATGGGTTTCTTACTGCATTTTCATATAAAAAATTCCATTTCACATAACAACATACTGGTATTAGACACATATACACGTGTACACGTACACATGTAGACACTGGCACATACATACTGCCTTGCATACTTCGATACCTATGAACTTTAAATTTAGCAACTGTCAAAGATAGTAACAGTTATTGTTCTTTTTCCTTAAAAAAAAAAAACTTTATGTATTTGGCTGTGCTGGGCCTTAATGGTGGCATGTGTGATCTGTAAGTACAGCACACAAACTGTTAGTAAGGCACGCAGGATCCAGTTCCCTGACCAGGGATGGAACCCAGGCCCCCTGCATTGGGAGTGTGGAATCGTAGCCACTGGACCACCAGGGAAGTCCCAGTAACCATGATTCTTAAGAGTACGGGCACATAGCCCTACACAGATGGTTTCAGTGGTCATGGATTACACCTTTAAGTTCAGTCATGATGCCATTTGTTAGTCTGTGGCCTGTTTGTTCTGTTTAAAGCAGTTTTATTGTCAATTTAATTCTGATGAAAACAGTTTTGAAAAAGTTTTGAGAGCTAATAGAAACAAGACAAATCATTACCACCAATGCTTACAGTTTTTGTGAAGTGTAATTTTACAGGCATGCTTGCTGCTGCTGCTAAGTCGCTTCAGTTGTGTCTGACTCTGTGCGACCCCATAGACAGCAGCCCACCAGGCTCCCCCATACAGATGGTTTCAGTGGTCATGGATTACACCTTTAAGTTCAGTCATGATGCCATTTGTTAGTCTGTGGCCTGTTTGTTCTGTTTAAAGCAGTTTTATTGTCAATTTAATTCTGATGAAAACAGTTTTGAAAAAGTTTTGAGAGCTAATAGAAACAAGACAAATCATTACCACCAATGCTTACAGTTTTTGTGAAGTGTAATTTTACAGGCATGCTTGCTGCTGCTGCTAAGTCGCTTCAGTTGTGTCTGACTCTGTGCGACCCCATAGACAGCAGCCCACCAGGCTCCCCCATCCCTGGGATTCTCCAGGCAAGAACACTGGAGTGCGTTGCCATTTCCTTCTCCAATGCATAAATGTGAAAAGAGAAAGTGAAGTCACCCAGTCGTGTCTGACTCTTTGAGACCCCATGGACTGCAGCCTACCAGGCTCCTCCATCCAAGGGATTTTCCAGGCAAGAGTACTGGAGTGGGGTGCCATTGCCTTCTCCATGTTTAAATGGTGGTAATTTGTATAATGCTGCTTTATTTCAGTGTGTGTTCATAAAATCCAACAGATACATGCACACTGAATCAAATGAAATCATATAAATATATAGAAGCTAAGATACATCTCTCCCCAACTTCTCTTAAAGTCTAATGTTTCTTATTTAAGTCAATGTCAAGTATCCTGTATTATTCTCGTTATTTCTTCAGGTTCATAAAAACATAGTAAGACAATTGAAGAAATGAGTCGGAGAGAGCACACATGAGAAAGATTTCTGGTGTTCCCTTTTCTGCTTTGTTACTTTTGTGTGTTTGTGTTTTGACAGAGTGGTGTCTGGGCTGATAGTTTTATACTTGTCCCTGCGCTGCTCGCGCATTCTTCAGTTTTATGCTCAGTGGCCTGGGAGGCTGATCTGTGCTGACTACATGATTGCTTTTCTAGGGTTTGGCTTCTGAGAGGCATTGGAAGAATATCAGAAGAAGAGAGAGAGGTTATGCCCCCTCTGTTCCCCTTCTCCCAGCCCGTAGTCCATTGCTGCCAGGCTGGGTAAGGTTGTTTCCCTGGTTTCTACCTTTTACAAGGAGGGTTGGCAGTGGCTTACTATTGTTGCGGGCCCAGGTGCCTTAGCACCTTTTGCCGGCTCCCTTACCCCTGCCCCACCTGGTCCCTCACTCCGTGCTCATCAGTCAGGTCTCGCCGGTGTGCTCTTTCTTGTGTGGTCCGTGGCTAACACGTGTAAACACTATATCCAGGGCCATCTTTTTTCCCACTTAACCTATCAGGGACATCTTTCTAAGTCCCTATTTAAATGTTTAATTCATTCTTTACAATAGCTTTATTTGTTAATATTTGTCTTCTATGTGTTATTCTGGTTGTTCCTTCAAACATTTCTACATTGTCTGGTTTTGGAAATGTCAGTTTTCAATAGCATATCTTAATCTGACACTCTTTATTTTTTTATTGGCGCACTTAGTCAATTTACATTTCACTTTTGAAATCGATTTCATTGAGGTATGGTGGTGGTGGTGGTTTAATCACTAAGTCGTGTCCGACTCTTGTGACCCCATGGACTATAGCCTGCCAGGCTCCTCTGTCCATGGGATTCTCCAGGCAAGAATACTGGAGTGAGTTGTCATTTCCTTCTCCATCATTGAGGTATAACTGATAATATATAAAGTGGATGTATTTTAAGTATCTAGTTCAACAAGAGCACACACCCATTTAATCACCACCACGATCAGGATAAATCATTTCCATCATCCCCAAAGATTCCTTTGTGCCCCTGCTTGGTCAGTCTTCACCCTGCTCCCAACCCAAACCCAGGAAACCACTGATCCATCAGCTTTCTCTCACTGTATATTAGATTCACCTTTCCTTGTATTTAGTATAAGTGAGGTCATGTACAGTATTCTCTAGAGCCAGACATCCTGGAATGTGAAGTCAAGTGGACCTTAGAAAGCATCTCTACGAACAAAGCTAGTGGAGGTGATGGAATTCCAGTTGAGCTATTCCAAATCCTGAAAGATGATGCTGTGAAAGTGTTGCACTCAATATGCCAGCAAATTTGGAAAACTCATCAGTGGCTGCAGGACTGGAAAAGGTCAGTTTTTATTCCAATCCCAAAGAAAGGCAATGCCAAGGAACGCTCAAACTACTGCACAATTCCACTCATCTCACATGCTAGTAAAGTAATGCTCAAAATTCTCCAAGCCAGGCTTCAGCACTATGTGAACCGTGAACTTCCAGATGTTCAAGCTGGTTTTAGAAAAGGCAGAGGAACCAGAGATCACTCAGAAGAAATGGAGTAGCCATCATGGTCAACAAAAGAGTCCGAAATGTAGTACTTGGATGCAATCTCAAAAATGACAGAATGATCTCTGTTCGTCTCCAAGGCAAACCATTCAATATCACAATTATCCAAATCTATGCCCCAACCAGTAATGCTGAAGAACCTGAAGTTGAATGGTTTATGAAGACCTACAAGACCTTTTAGAACTAATACCCAAAAAAGATGTCCTTTTCATTATAGGGGACTGGAATGCAAAAGTAGGAAGTCAAGAAACACCTGGAGTAACAGGCAAATTTGGCCTTGGAATGCGGAATGAAGCAGGCCAAAGACTAATAGAGTTTGCCAAGAAAATGCACTGGTCATAGCAAACACCCTCTTCCAACAACACTGAAGTTTAGAACCCTTCAAAGTCATTCATGAAGTTTGGATTCACCTTTTTCCAAACTCCAGTTAATGTTGATATTTTGACTTAATCTCATGAATCATGAATATTCTTAATTGCATCTGGAATGGTGAATTCTTTCCAGAAGATTTTCAATTTACTTTGCACCAGAAAAATCACTATCTGTGGTAGCTATAGCCTTATGAAATGTATCTCTAATGTATTTCTCTATGTATGTATCCTAGAAATATATTTCTAGGACTTGAAACTCAAAATTACTCCTTGCAACAGAAGGCATGTTGTGTTAGCAGGCATGAAAACAACATTAGTTTCATGGTACATCTCTGTCAGAGCTCTTGAGTGAACAGGTTCATTAATCAATGAGTAGTGATATTTTGAAAGGAATCTTTTTTTCTGAGTAATAGGTCTTGACAGTGGGCCTAAACTATTCGGTAAATCATGTTGTAAACAAGTGTGCTGTCATCTAGGCTTTGCTACATTTATAGAGCCCAGGAGGAGTAATTTGCATAATAAGGGCCCAAGGATTTTCAAAATGACAGTAAGCATTGGCTTCTACTTTAAGCCACCAGCTACATTAGTCCCTAACAAGAGAGTCAACCAGTCCTTTGAAACTTTGAAGTTAGGCATTGACTTCTCCTCTATAGCTATGGAAGTTCTAGATGTCATCTTCTTCCAGTATGAGACTATTCTATCTACATTGAAAATCTGTTGTTTAGTGTTCATTAATTATCTTAGATAGATCCTCTGGATAGCTTGCTGCAGCTTCTACCTTAGCACTTGCTGCTTTACTTTGTACTTGTATGTTGTGGAAACAACTTCTTCCCCTAAACCTCATCAACCAACCGCTGCTAGCTTCAAACTTTTCTTCTGCAGTTTCCTCACCTTTTAGCCTTCCTAGACTTGAAGAGCATTAGGGCCTTGCTCCAGATTAGGCTTTGGCTTAAGGGAATGTTGTAGTAGTTTGATTATGCAAACAACGGAAATGTTATCATATCAGCATTAAGTCTGTTCTGCTTTCTTATCATTTGTGTGTTCACTGGAGGAGCACTTTTAATTTCCATCAGGAACTTTTCCCTTGCATTTATGACTTGGTTAACTATTTGAAGCAGAACACCTAGCTTTTGACCTGTCTTGGTTTTCAACATATTTTCCTCACTAAGCTTAATCATTTCTAGCTTTTGACTTTAAGTGAGAGTCAAGCTACTCTTCCTTTCACGTGAACACTTAGAGGCCATTGTAGGGCTGTTAATTAACCTAATTTCAGTATTGCTGGGTCTCAGGGAATAGGGAAGCCCAAGGAGCAGACAGAAATGTGGAAATGACTGGTTGCTGGAGTGCTCAAAATATTTATCAGCTAAGTTTGCTGTCTTATATGAGCATGGTTTATGGCACCCCCCGAAACAATTAAAATAGTAACATCAAAGATCATTGATCACAGGTCATAATAAATATAATAATAATGGAAAAAGTTTGAAACATTGCAGGAATTATCTAAATATGACAGACACGAAGTGAGTATCTGTTGGAAAAAATAGTATCTGTAGGCTTGCTCAATGCAGGGTGCCACAAACCTTCAATTTGTTAAAAAAAAAAAAGGCAATATCTGCAAAGTGCAGTAAAGTGAAGTGCAATAAAACAAGGTATGCTTCTATATGGTTTTATGGAAACCAGGTAGAGTTTGGGGGCTGGGATTTTAGAGCCAGTATGAGGATAGCAGATAAGGAGCTGGAAGTCAACATAGGGCTACCATATTTTTGAAAAATGAACAGAAAAATTCCATCCACCAGTCCAAGGAATCAGCATGAAGATTGTATCATGTCAGGGTTTGGGCTCAAAAAAAGTTGACCCCATAATAAACTAGACCCTCACTCTTATTACTGTGTGTTTGTGTATTTAACTTCATACTATCTACAAAGCTGAAAAATTAACATAAAAACTGGTCCAGAACCAGGGAAATCCAAGGAGCTTGGCAAAGGCAAAGGTGAGATTTCCATGTTAAGACATTTCTAAGCCTAGAGTACATAGGATTCCCATGGAAAACATTAAAAATGTACTCATGGTCAAAACTTACAGTAAAATAAATTACCAGGAGGGAGAATGAGCAGGTAGATTTAAGTAATAGAATTTCTACTCCAGGAAACATAGGTAACAGTCTGAAAGAGATCTTAAATGTGTTAAAAATATTCACAGAGATAAAGAAAGGAATAGAAGTGGTAAGGATAGGATAGTATGAAAAAAATGGGCAGATTTAGAGAGAAAAAAACCCAGAATTTGTCCAGTGAAAAAGCATATTTGTTGACAAGTACATTGGACAGGTTAAAAGTAAAGTCATAACTATGGAGAGAAATACTGAATTGAAAGCTGAAAAAAGTGAAAATATTAATCACTCAGTCATGTCTGACTCTTTGCAACCCCATGGACTGTAGCCCGCCAAACTCCCCTGTCCATGAAATTCTCCAGGCAAGAATACTGGAGTAGCCATTCTCTTTTTCCAGGGGATCTTCTCAACCCAGGGATTGAACCTGGGTCTCCTGCATTGCAGTTAGATTCTTTACCGTCTAAGCTACCAGGAAAGCCCAAATTAAAGCTGTTGCTGCTGCTGCTAAGTCACTTCAGTCGTGTCTGACTCTGTGCGACCCCATAGACGGCAGTCCACTAGGCCCCTCTGTCCCTGGGATTCTCCAGGCAAGAACACTGGAGTGGGTTGCCATTTCCTTCTCCAATGCATGAAAGTGAAAAGTGAAAGTGAAGTTGCTCAGTTGTGCCAGACTCTTAGCAACCCGAGGAAATCACTAGAATGCATCCCACAGTAATAGAAATATGGCGGAAAAGTTAAGAGACTTGAAGGAGTTTTCCATAATGTAGAGACGTGGTATAGATTTCATTGAGTATCTTAAAAATTGTAGGGACAAACACTAAAATGATAGAAATAGAATGTATAACTGCCAAGCCATGAGAGAAAAAACAAGATTAAAGAAAACTCAGGCTATTAAATAAAAGATAACAAAGGAAGAAAATAGGCAAAGAGAAAGTATGTCTGGTATATCAGTAATGATGGTAAATGCAAATGGATTAAACATGACTATTAAAAAATAGAAATTTTCAGATTGGATGGGGAAGGAGGAGCAAAATAAAGTAGCCATAAGTTATTAAAGCATGACCCAGAAAAGTTGAAAGTGAAGGATAGAAGACATACGAATATATAATAGGAGTTCACTGAAGCAGTGTTTATAATAGGAAAAATATGAGGGGGAGAAAATGCTAAGTATGCATTAAGGGAATAGAGTTTAATATTCTGAGACATTGTATATAAAAATAATGGAATAATCAATACTATCAAAATGGATCAACTGGGTTTATACACATCAGTATGGGTAAGTCAAACTATATTGAGTGAGAAGTGCAAGTTGCATAATATGATATTTATGTCTACTTCCTACTGAAAATATCCGTTGCTGCTGCTGCTAAGTCACTTCAGTCATGTCCGACTCTGTGCGACCCCATAGATCGCAGCCCACCAGGCTCCCCTGTCCCTGGGATTCTCCAGGCAAGAACACTGGAGTGGGTTGCCATTTCCTTCTCCAATGCATGAAAGTGAAAAGTGAAGTGAAGTCGCTCAGTCGTGTCCAATCTTCGCGAACCCATGGACTCCTACCAGGCTTCTCTGTCCATGGCATTTTCCAGGCAAGAGTGCTGGAGTGGGTCGTCATTGCCTTCTCCGCAAATATCCCTTACCTAGCTTCATTTATTTGTTTTTCATGCCATTTAACACCAATGTTATTTTATATTGTAACAGGTCATAGAAAAGTACTCTGTCTCAGTTTTGGTTAGGGCTCCTAAGGACTGAAAACAAAGTGTGCATGTGTGCATGTCAAGTCGCTTCAGTCATGTCTGACTCTTTGAGACCCCATGCACTGTAGTCTGCCAAGCTCCTATGTCCATGGGATTCTCCAGGCAAGAATACTGGAGTGGATTGCCATGCCCTCCTCCAGGGGATCTTCCTGACCCAGGGATCGAACCCATGTCTCTTACGTCTCCTGCACTAGCAGATGGGTTCTTTACTACTAGCGTCACCTGGGAAGCCTTGAGAACAAAACATTAGGTATAAAGTGGTGTTCCCCAAAGTTATTTTAGACCATCTGTGCAGAACTTGTGAAGGCAGTATGTGAAGACCAGTTTTGGAATCCTGAACCTATCACCTATCTTAGGTAATAAGGAAAGTTGAAGGTAAAGAAAGAAAGGAATGAAAATTCCTTTGGATGAAATGGGACGGTTGTGGTATTTTCTTTTGGAGAACTTGACTTGAGTTCCTGGAGTTGGTAGACAGAGACCAGACCTGTGCCTGGGAAAGTCTAAAACCAGAGAGTTTTTACTGATGCCACTGAAAGGGAAGTGGTTGCATTTGGAAGGCTGTTATGCTCAGAGTTTTTCAGGGCAAAGATGCGGGCATAGCAGAAAAAATACTGGTTAACCTGGAGTTGAATTAAAGGGGCTTGGTTCACAAGGATCCTTGGAAGGATAATGGGACCCCTTCAGAGAATGTATGAAGCTGGTTTCCAGAAGCTGGAGACTTAGGGTGGACCTGTATGTGCCTGGCTGGAAGAGACCTTGCCAGTGCTGTGGGAATCTGCAGGTGAGAGCTCAACCCTGGGAGCCTCCATGGAACCACAGAAACAGCCCATGAGAGAGAGTCAGCTTTTGACTATCTGCCAAGTCTAGAGAGTACTGAAACCTGGTGAACATCGCATCGCAACCAGAAGTAAGGCTTTTCTGTCTGTTACTGTTCCTCCTTTTCCCAGTTTCAAACCTGGAAGGATCAGAGACTAAAGCAAACAAGCAGCTGGGGAAGGAAGAGAAGCAAAGATGGGGAAATAGAGAAGTCCCCAGACATCCCCTTCTGCCAGCACAGGCAGCTACGCTAGACCCTGCACAGGGGGGGTAAATGAAGACTTTTTGGGTTTCTTTTTATTGAATTATCACATGCATGTAGAAAAGTAGACAGATCATGAGTGTACATCTTAAAGATTTTCACGGAACACATTTGTGTCACCAGTATCCAGATCAAGAAACAGGACATGTACCAGAAGCCCCTGTGCCCCTTCCCAGACCCTAACCGGCCCCCCACCCCAAGGTATAATGATACAAGAAACAAAAATTTTTTGTGATTATAAAAGCAACTTTATTTTTTGTCTCCCAGTTTATTTTAAAAAATTATTAGTGGAAATAATTTTAAGTGCAACATAGTACAAAGACGTTCCTCATCCCTTTCACCTGGATTCCTTGTTAATATTTTACACTTAATGAAAAGATTTGTGTCAACTTTAAGATGGTAGTTTTTTCTAGAAATGGAAGGAAGGGATTAAAGAGTGAAGGGTGTAAGGAGACTTGAACTTTACAGTGTTTTATTGTTTTCTGTGAAATGGCAAAATGTAACCTTTTCATTATAAGTGGTAACTCTAACTTTTTGTGTTTGAAGTTTTAAAAATTCTTCATACAAGAGAAGGTTTGAGTTTTATAATCTAGGAAGTAGGGAGCTGTTGAAGTGTGCTTTTTATTGTTGAAATAACTATGTCTTCATGACTTCTCTGCTGTCTGTCCTCCCCTAGGGATTAAGACACTTAAGTGAGCTATAGGGTTGGTTCACCTCAGATCGTTTTTCTTTTCTTCTCCTCCTTTTTGCCTCTCAGTGCTAAGTGCCCAGTGATGTCTGACATGGTAAGATTAAAACTTGCGCTTTTCCTAATAGATGTAACTCTCTTCCTGATTTGCAGTAAGCAGGGGCTGCTTTTAAGCAATTACCCATCATTTGGGGCCATCATACATACTGTGCTTTGGTTCAGGTCATAATCAATAATTCATATGTCAGTAGGAGCCCCATTAGCTCAGGTGAAGGCAGATGTCTTTCTAATGAAAATGTTCCATTTTCCAAATGACTTTTCTTTTTCCCAGAGAGTTGTGGTTATAGAAGACATAAAAAGATGGAAAACTATGTTGGAGCTTCCTGATCAAAGCAAAGAGAATCTAGTCGAAGCCTTACAAGAATTAAAGAAGAAAATACCTTCCCGAGAAGTGTTAAAGTCAACAAAGATAGGTATGTTCCTTCTGAATTTTATGAGAAGTGCTTCTGTTTTATCTCCTTTCTTCTTTCCTCCCTCTCTCAAACATAGTTATCTATCATATCAGTACTTCTCAAACTATCTGTGGTAAGGGACCATTGTTTAAAAAATTCTCTGTTGACTGTAGACTAGTACTTTTACAGTATAATAAAAATTAACAGGTAAATGAACTTAAAATATGCAGAGTGCAAACCCTATTTCTAAAAAAAAAGTAGATTCAACAGATGTGGAAGTACTTTGTCAGACTACTGTAAAAGTTTGTAATTGCTTACTTCAGTTTCTGTACTTATTGCATGATCGGTGGGTAATGTTTTGAGTGTGCTTGATGCTGGGTGTACAGAAATGAAGAAGACATGATTGTGACCTCAAGGAATTTAGGGTTTGGTGGAGAAACCAGCAAGTAGACAAATGTAAGTAGTAAAATAGTTTAGATTAAAATAAAACATATGAATAATGTCTGTGGTACCATTCTGATCGGTGCAAGAGTATGCTGGCACAGAGAACAGAGTAGTCTTACATCTGGGGAATTCAGAAAAAACTCCATAGAAGAGGCAAAGGTCACTTAAATCTTGGCTTTTCTGTCTTGAGTGGAAGTAACTTCCAAAGCATGGTTTGTAAAAGCAAAATGATAGCTTCTTTTGCTGCTACATCACTTATTACAGCATTGGAGTTATCTTAAGAGGTAAGTCAGAAACTACATCGAATTACCATTTTAGTACAGTACACAACTGTGAATGATATGCGAGGGAGGGCCAACATGTGTTCCTCAAGCTGCTCCCAAGTCCCCAGGGAGTCCAGGGTAGTCATTCACAGCTGCTGTTCTTGCCCTCACCCGTGCAGCCATTGCCTTCTCTGCCTCCCCTTGACCTCTTGTTCATGAGAAGCAAGAGAGAGAGTAGCTTCAGACTGGCGCTAACAGCTGGCAAGAGCTGTGTGAAATCCCCCAGAGGTTCCCCCAAGAGTCTTGAGAGTTGCACCCCTGTAATATAAACCAGAATCTGAGAAAATTAGATGCTTAAAGAACATAAAACCCTATCATTATAGCCAAGGAGATTCTCCCATCTGCTGCTGGATTTTCTCTTTATAGGTTGTGGTCACTAGAGGGCAATAAGACCATTCATTTGAGCAGATAAGGTATTTCCACCAGTAGAGGGTACTAGTGGTTAATATTTTATGATGTGTACATATACATATGTGTATATATATGTTCATATTTAGGCACACCACAAATACACTTACAATCAGATCTTAAATGTCAACATAATAGACTCGAGTTATCCTACGCTACAGAACAGATGACAGTTTTAAAAATCATTTCTGTTTGTCCTTTGAGTACAGTTGCAAGTATGCTAAGTATGATTACGAGTATGCTTTCAAGAATGGGCGTGTCTGATGTTCAGAAATTTCAATTCAAGGATCATAATGAAACCACAACAAGGGGGTATGACTTGGGAGGACCTGGAAACCATCCAACATTTGAGTTTTGACCGTATCCCAGGCCTTGCCTAAACCTGAGGTTGTGTGGGATATAAGGGTTCCTCGGTTCCTTTGTAGTTACACTAGTTGCTAGCCTGAAGTTCATTTGTATCATTGTCTGAGAATGTTTACATTCTCCCACCTTTAGAGTCCTTCCTGTCCCTGTCCCATGAGATTTCTATGAGTGCTCTGATGATGAGGAGAAGTTAGATCCAAGAGTACATGTGTTGAGAGTAGAGATGTTAAAGAATGTGCCAGGCAGGGCTATGTCAGCTGAGCTGTACAGAGAGAACATGGTGCATTGCAGAGACTAAGAAGTCTGGTATATTTGAAATGTAATCAGGTAGAGAGTCTGGATCAGATGGAAAAGACTCTTTGTAAGTCATCTGAAACTGTTTGGTCTTAGGTGTGGGTTTGGATTTATGGCAGGCTGACCTCCTGGCCCTCTCATAGCATCCTATGACAGAGCAAACTGGCCCCAAACCATTGCCTGGCCTCTGTATATAGGCTGCAGGCACTGCAGTGGGTTGCACAGTGGGGAAAAAAAGCAAAAGTGTTTAGTCTTAGCTTGTGTATTAGTTACCTGTCCCTTTGTAAAAATTAGCCCCAAGTTTAGCAGCTTAAGTATTTGTTGTCTCACACAGGTTTTCTGAGGGTCAAGGATCTGAGAGCTGTTCATCTGTGTGCTTCTGACTCATGGTCTCTTAAGAGGTTACAGTCAAGCTGTTGGCTGAGGCTGTAGTCATCTGAAAGCTTGAGCAGGGCTTGAAGATCTGCTCCTAATGGCTCACTTACGGGGTTGCTTACAGAAGGCTTCGGTTTCTCATCACCTGGGCCTCTTCACAGGGCTGCTCACGGCATGGTGGTTGACTTTCTCCAGAGTAAGTGATCCAAGAGAGAATAACCAAGATGGAAACCACAGTATCTTTTATCATCTTATCTTGGAAGTGACATACCATTGCTTCTGTTATATTCTGTTGATCACACAGACCAACCTGGGTACAGCTTGGGAGACAACTACACATGGGTTACAAATACCAAGAGATGAGGCTCACTGGGGCTGTCTTGTAAACTGGCTATCACAGCATGTGTTTCTTTAAATTCAACCTAGATATATTCTTCTCCTGGACCTGCAGATTTATGTTCATTTGTAGAAGTTTTACAGTGGTTATCTCTTCAAAGCACCACCTTTTCATTGTCTATTTCTTCATTCTGGGATTCTACAATTAGAAATAGGTTAGAGCTTTTATTTCCCATGTTCTTTAGCTCATATGTCTCCTTGTCTCTCATAAAATTGTGGGCAATTTCTTCAGAGAGATATCTTCCAAGTCACTAATTCTCTTTTCATTTGACTCTAATTTGCTGTCTCACCCATTCATTAAGTTCTTTCTTTCTGAAACCATTTTTTTATTTTTGCAAGCTTTCTTTCTTCCCCAGATCTGTCTCTCTTAAATGTTATTTGTACACACTTGTGATTGTACCTTTTATTTCTGCAAACATATAGTGTATAGTTCTTCTGTAGTCACCTGACTATTCTAATATTTGTTGTCCTTAGGGTTTAACTCTACTGTTTATGTTTCTGTTGACTCTCCTAGTGTTTGCCTTTCCCTGTGCTTGTTGATTTTTCTTTTTTTTGGCTGTGCTATGAGGCTTGTAGGATCTTAGTTCACCAGCCAGGGACTGAGCATAGGCCCTCAGCAACGAAAGCACAGAGGCCTAACCGTTGAACTGCCAGAGAATTCCTTGCTTGTTGATTTTTAATTGTGAGCTCAATATTTTCTTTCAGTATGTGGGAATTCTGTGAGGCTAAATTGGAAACATTCTCTGTAGAGGGGATTAGCTTCTTTTTTGTTTGTACCAGTAGTCAAGGACCACTTCTGACCTGAAATGCTTTAGCACACCACTCAAGAGTCCTAGCTCAGAATCAGAGTCCCAGCATTAGCTCTCTCATTTCACCACTGACCCAAAGCAAAGTATTTCAGTAGTGTTGCTATTAGTCAGCCCTTAGGATAACCCTATGTCTTTAGCCTCCGCTTATTTTTTTTTTGAGATGATTTTTATCCAGAATCAAATTGTATTGCAGTGAAAATGTAGCTTTAGTCCACTATAAAGCCTTAGATCCTAAAGATCATAAGTGGTTGTTATAAAGGATTTTTGAATTCATATTTGCAGTTTAGAAATACCTGTCTGTGCCATAGGGGAAGAGTGTTTGAGAAAAGCAAACCTGGAGGCAGAAAGCCCAGTTAGGAAGCTACTAAAACATCTAGATGAGAAATTAGGGTGGCCTGGAAGGAGTTGTAACCATGAGGGTGGAGAAATGTGGTTGGAATCAAGAGAGATAAATGCATTAAAATCCAGTGAACCTAGAAGTTGATTGGATGTTGGGGAATGAAAAGAGTGAAGGGTGAGGCCCAGATTTCTGATATGGACAAATAGGTGTATGGCAGCACTACTCATTAGGATAGGAAACAGCATGTTTGGAGGTGGGGGGAATGGTAAATTCAATTTTGGACTCACTGTGTTTGACATATTGTGGGACATCCAAGAGGAAATATCCAACAGAATGTTGGATATATAAGGCTGGAGCTAAGGAGGGACTATAAATATATACTTGAGAGTCACCATCAGCATGTAGTGAGAAAGCAAGGCAATTGCCCAGGAAGATTATGTAGGAAAAGCAAAGAGCCAAATCCCAAATCCTGAAGCACACCAACAGGCAAGAGGTTTGTGGGAAATGGGAAAGGTGTGACTGGGGAAACAGGAGAGAATGTTGCTGTGGAAAGAGAAAGAGTGCTTCTGAGAGGGGATTCGTCAGCACTGTCCATCGTTGTCAAAAGGCCAAAGAAACTAATTCTAAAATTGCATGTTGGATTTTGCAAAGTAAGGCCATTAATGATTTTGCTAAGGACAGTTTCAAAGGCATGGTTAAGGGCAGAGGCTTGAGTGAAGAGGAGGTAAGGAAATGAACTGTGAAAATAGACAACTCTTTCAAGAAGTTTAGTATTGAAAGAGAGAGGTGGCAATATCAGAAAGGAATGTGGGGTTGAAAAAAGTTCTAATTTTAAAAATAGAGAAGCAGGTTCGTAGAGAGGCCTTAATCAGGGAGAATGGACCAGACTTTGCAGGAATTGACTATGGAAATGAGAATGCCAAGATGCCTCTCATAGCTCTTTACTGGCGCTTGCTTTCTGTCTTCACATACACTTAAATCTTCTCCTTTAATTGTCTGCCATCTTTTCCAGATTGTTTCTCTTCTTCTTTATATAGTCAGATTCCTTTCAATATGATTAATAATTGCAACTCCCATTTCTGGCTCTTCCACTCTTTCATTCCATGCTGGCTTCACCCACAGCCACTATTCTTCTCTTTCGGGACACAAGTGATTTCATTCTATCCAAATCCAATAGTCTTGCTCAGTTCTCATCTTCCCAGAACCATGAATTTTAGACCATTGATTACTCTCTTTTCTGTTAACATAAATGACACTGGACTTGTTCCTAATTCTTTATCTATTTTATCAATGTTTATTTCCTTCAAGTCCTTATCTGAGTTTGTAATTACTTATTTAATTATTTACTTTGTTGTTTTTTATTTACAGTAACTCTATGCCAGCAGGACCATGCTGTATATTTTATTCACCAGTGTGTTTTAAGCATTAATGTGGCATATGCTCAGGATATATTCATCAAATGAATGAAAATGACGGTCAAACAAGGTTTTCTCCATGGTGTTTCTCGCTTTCTGTAGCCCTGTTTCTTACCTTTCTCTGTTTCTTCCATCTTTGCTCTCTGTCCTCTCAGAGGGGACTGTTCCATGAAGCTCGGAGGCCTCAGTCTTTGGCTGTGCTTTAGAGCACTTAGCCAGAGAGGCTTCTCCCTTCTCCAGCTTAACTGAGGCCTTAATTCAGACAACTCCTGGATATGCATCTCTTGTCCTGATCCATTTCTGAATCTTAGATTTTTAGAATTACTGTTCCAATTTACATTACTACCATTTCCAATAACATCTTGTTTTCATTTGCTGTATAGAATGGATTGTTTTCTATTGGCTTATAGGCACTCTGTCCTTTTTGTGTGAATTTTTGTGTTCTTTGTCTGTTGAGATTTTATAATTTTTGTTACTTGTATTTGAACTTTATAAATGTCAATGTCATAAACTTTCCAACCCATTTAGCTACCTCAGTTTACAACAAGGAAATTCAGACTCAGACAGATGAAGTGACTTATCCAGATGAAGTGACTTATCCAGGGCCACATAGTGGGTTAGCACCGGAGATGTAAGGAGTCAATGTCATAAACTTTCAAATCCATTTAGCTACCTCAGTTTATAAACAAAGAAGTCCAGACTCAGACAGATGAAGTGACTTATCCAGATGAAGTGACCTATCCAGGGCCACATGGTGGGTTAGCACCAGAGATGCAAGAGAACCCAGGTCTCTCGGGGCAGTGTTCTTTCCTGGTTAGCAGACTGCCATTGTGCCCTGAATCCCAGCCATATGTGCCTTTATTTTATTAGACTATCTCTATGGGTTCTGCCATCTGCTCAAGCTCACCTCTTTTAAATTAGAATTTAGTGCCTTTTCTTGTGTATATCATATGGGAGTTTTCTCCTAGTATTTTCATTTTAGTCAGTGTTTGCTCTGATATAAACTCTCTAGGAGCAAATGTCCAATAGGCAGCTAGAGATGGAGAACTGAAACTCAGATGAGAGATATTTAGACTAAAAATCTGTATTTGGAACACAGTTGCCTGGAGGCGTTAAAATCATAAGTGGATGAATTCTTTGAGTAAAAGAAAAGATTAAAGGGCTGAGGGGTTGAAAGGAGGAGAATGTCCGTGGAAGGAAAGTGGGAGGAGGAAGAGGAGCTGCTGAAGAAGTGGATGGAGTGTAATTAGAGGAGGAGAACCAGGGCCGTGCAGTTTTAAGAGACAGGGAAAGTGAGTGGCCTCACTGTTCTCAAGTGGTCTGGGAAGCTGAGGGCTAGCTGGGCAAAAGCCTTTGGATCTGCCTCTTAATGGGGCCTCTGTGGCTTGAATACCTTTATTATAAGGAAACCAGTGGGCAGGGAGTGTCAAGTAAATGGCTGATGAGGCAGTGTAGTTAGGCTTTGCACCCAGCCTACAAGGCAAGCATGCTCTACTTCTGCAACACTGTAGATATAAATAATCTGGGAAAGGTTTTAAGTCAATCATATTGATCTGATTTTCATTTTAATTGATTAACAACAAAAAACCCTATACTTACAAAATGCTTTCCCCGCTATGACTTCCCTGGAGGAGGAAATGGCAACCCACTCCAGTATTCTTGCCTGGAGAATCCCATGGACAGAGGAGCCTGGAGAATCCCATGGACAGAGGCTACAGTCCATGGGGTCACAAAGAGTCAGACACGACTGAGTGACTAACACACTATGACTTCATTTGATCTATATAACAATTCTATAAAGTAAATATTATTATTTTCTCATTTTACAAATGAGAACACTGAGGCTTAAAGAGTTTAATGTAACTTGCCCCAGTTCAGGAAACGAAATAAGCTACAAAGCTAAGAGGGACTTAGGCCATGTCTTGCCACCTCCTGAAACCCAAAGATGCACCTTGGCAAGCTCAAGGTGCTTGAGCCTGGCACCTTGGACCTTTAAGGCCCAGATGAAACATAATCTTCTTTGTGAAGCAAAAGTGTTTGTTGAGTGAATAAATGAGTTAGTGAGTGAATGAATGGCTGGGTATGTGATTTGACTTGCCCAGGTTCACACAGTAACTTAGTGGCAAGGTACTTTCCAGTGGCCTTCCATTCTCAGGTGGTTCTGTAGATTCAGATCGTTTAGCAATCCTGAACTACTGAGAAGCTCCTGTATTCATTATCTATGAATAGTGCCATACAAACTGCCACAAAATTGTTGTTGCTATTGTTGTTCAGTTGCCAAGTCATGTCCAACTCTTTGCAAACCATGAACTGTAGCACACCAGGCTTCCCTGTCCTTCACTATCTCCCAGAGTCTGCTCAAATTCAAGTCCATTGTGTCGATGCCATCCAACCATCTCATCCTCTGTCACCCCCTTCCTCCTCCTGCCCTCAATCTTTCCCAGCATCAGAGTCTTTCCCAGTGAGTCAGCTGTTAGCATCCAGTGGCCAAAGTATTGGAGCTTCAGCATCAGTCCTTCCAATGAATATTCAGGATTGATTTCCTTTAGGATTGACTAGTTTGATCTCCTTGCTGTCCAAAGGACTCTAAGAGTTTTTCCCAGCACCATTATTCAAAAGCCAGAAAATTAATGGTTTAAACACTAGATTTATTCTCTCACATTTCTGTATGTTAGACCTTTAGTACAGGTCTCAGCTAAAATCACGGTGTCAGTAGGGCTGCATTCCTCCTGGAGACTCTAGGGGAGAATCGGTTTCATTGCCTTTTCCAGTTTCTAGAAGCCACCTGCTTTCTGTGGCTTGTGATTCCCTTCTTCCATCTCCAAAGCTAGCAATGGTGGGTTGGACTTTTCTCACACCTTGTCTCTCTGACCCACTCTTCTGCCTCTAAGAACTTACGTGATTAGATTGCCCCCCCCAGGTAATCCAGACTCATCTCCTCATTTTGGGGTCCTTAACTTTAATCACACCTTTTTCCTTGTAAGGCAACATATTTACAGGTTCTGAGGTTTAGGGCATGGATATCTTTGGGAACATTATTTTGCCTATCACAGCGCTCCAATTACACTGTGCTCTTTCAGCTTCTCTGCTCTTGTTCACTCCACTGCTTGTCAAGACTTAGGATAAGAATTGCCTCTTGCATGGTATTCCCTGGCCCCTTGGCCAGCCAGATTGACTTCTCTGTCCTTTTGACTCTCCTTTAGGTTCCCCGTTCAATACTGTCTTAGAACCTGTGACACTTTGGTGCATTTGTTTTTGTTTAGATGTCTTCTCCTGTGCTTAGACCTCTGTGGAGCTCCTTGAATAAAGGGCTCTGTCTTGTTCAACATTCTATCCCAAGACCTAGCACAGGGTCTGGTACTTACTAAGTATTTGATAATGTTTGTTAAATGAGCAAAAGACCACTTCCTGCAGGGAATTTTTAACAATGTGCTGGGATGCAGAAACCCTATACTCTTCAACCCAGGGGACTTGACCTAGATCATAAGACCAGCCAGTGGCACTGCTTGCTTTAAAACATAAACTTCATGGAGCAAATAATGACTTTTTGCAGATCATTAACTTTCTTGATGTAGCTACTGACCAACTTGTGACCTTGGGGAAAGGTCATGAGCCTCATTTTTTCATCTGAATCAGGAGGAGATAGGACTATATGATCACTGGAGGCAACAGTATAGGTTTAATACTTGAGCTCGAGCCAGACTGCCTATGTTTGAAACTTGGCCTTGCTGCTTATTTGCTGTGTCCTGTGCAAGTTCCTTAACCTCTTAGTTCCTCAGGTTCTTTACTTGCCAAACAGGGTATCATCATAGCACCTACCTCATAGGGTTGTTCTGAAAGTTCATTGACTTAAGTGTAAAGTGTTCAGTGCAGTGGCTAACTGTCATTATTCTTGTCATGAAATTCATTTTCTAATCTAAAGCTTCATTTTGCCCTGTTTTTTATAGAAGGCGGTTCCTTAGGCCTCCTCTCTTCTCTTTTCCTGTCCCAGACTGAATGCCTTCCCTGCTGTCACTCTTCCCTCTGTCACCCTGTTGCTGGCAAATCTTGCATCCCCCATTCTCCTCGTAGCCTGGTCCTGCTTGGAGTGTGTCCCTGGTGTTG
Source organism: Aepyceros melampus (assembly GCA_006408695.1). Lineage (NCBI taxonomy): Eukaryota > Metazoa > Chordata > Mammalia > Artiodactyla > Bovidae > Aepyceros > Aepyceros melampus. The sequence continues at coordinate 423,827 of SJXQ01006964.1, read as the reverse complement.
AGAGAGCCTTCTGACCTGGCTGGGTGGGGCTGCACTAGGGGACACTGTGGAGTACACTGCCCCCTGCGGGCCGGAAGCAGTGATCACTTGTCCTGGCCTGAGAGCCCACGTCTTCTGCCATTTGGCCACCTCTCAGGACCTGTGCTCTTCTGATTTGGGAATATCAAGAAGGTGAACAACATTATCTCAACAGAGCTTTATTGAACGCTCCATATATGCCAGTCCCTAATGACAGAGGAGGACAGGGTGTTGGGTTAAATGTGCGGACTCTAGGGTCAGGCGGCTGTGCTCAGGTTCTGGCTCACACGCTTACTAGCTGTGAGGCCAGGGCAGGTTGCTTTGCTGAGCTTCAGTTTCTCACTTGTAAAAAGAGATATAACAATAGTATTTAATTCATTGTTTAGTTATTAAAAAATGAGATAATTCCTATAAACTTTGGAGTAGTAAGCAGGAAGCATTCTTAGCAGTGTATAAGAATTAGAACCTCTTCATTCAGTACTTTACAGTATAGTTCATTATTTTGTTTGCATTGTGTGATTTTCCCAATCAACTGCATCCATATTCAGATGTTACTACAAAGCCAATTTGAAAGCCAAATGTAAACTTTTTTTTTTTTTAATGTAACTGATTCAGTTTAGTAAACATTTCTTGAATGATTTGTGGTAGGCACTGTGCTGGGAGCTGGGAATGTATCTTGGAGTAAGGAGTAAGGTGTGGGGTTCTGCCCCCAAGATGTTTACATCAAGCTTAGAGGAAAAAATGAGCATTTAACCTTTCTAGGCAGAGGAAACTGTGAGCTTAAGGTACAGAAATGTAAGAAGGCCAGACAGCCTGACCCCAAACAAGGGCATGCAAACAGTTCTCTGTGACTAGATCTTTGTACTTGGGGGCAAGGTGTAGGAAGGTTGAGACTGAGGGGAGCGAGAAAAGAGAGAGACATGGTAAGAGATATGGCCAAAGAAGTTCCAGGACGTTGAGGGCTTGAATCTATACTGAGAAATTAATTTGAAGACAGAGGAGAAAGCCATTGAAGGGCTTCCAGTAAGGGAATGATGTGATCAAATTGTGTTTTTAAAATCTTAATTTAACTTTAATATGGAGGATGAATTGGAGAAAGCCAGTCTGGGGACAAAGATTGGTTAGTAAGTCACTGTTAGTAGACTGGTGAAGAAGTGATGAGGACTTGAATCAGGGCAGCAGTGAGACTAAAGCGGGAAGTGAGAAAAAAGGAAAAGTTATAAGAAATGTTAAGGAGATAAAATGATGGGTGAGTAGCACTGCCATGAAATACAGGAGGAGGGACTGAGGTGGAAGTGATGAGTCCCACTTTCCGTTTTAGAAATGTTGAGCTAGAGGTGGCTTGCAAAATAAGCAAGTGGAGCTGTCCAGCAGGGGCTGGATACATGGGTCTTGAGCTCAGTGAGAGCCTTTGGAAGTCATCTGCTTGCAGATGGTAGTTGGGCCCCAGAAGTGGATAAGATTACTCAGGAAAAACAGTTGAAGAAAGAAGAGAAGAGGCCAAGGACAATGCCCCAGCTAGGCTGCACTGGAATTAAAGGTTTGGCAAGGCATATATCAGCAGAAGAGATGGAGAAGGAAGAGGAGAACCATTAACAGGTGGTACCTCAAAAAGCGGTGGACGAGAATATTTCAGAAGGAAGAAGGCAGCAGTGCCAGATGCCACATCACTATAAAAAGGTCCAGTGGACAAGTAGAAGCACTCTCTTTTTGAGGAACTTCTGCATCTTCATTTCTCAAGGAGAAAGCTGGGTCAACAGTGCTTTTCTTGGGAAGAGATAAGGATAAGGTAGGGAACACATGAAGGGAAACATCTCTATTCCAAAGAAACTCAAATGCACCTGTAGTATAGCATTTACCATGCTTTTTTAGGATTCCTTACAAGTTGAGCCAGCCCATGAGATTGTGAATTGAACTGCATAGATACACACAATCCCACTACTCAGAAGAGACCTTTGTAAGTAATTTCATTATAAATTTTTTTAGACTCTTTCTCTGCATGTGAGCAGATATATGTATTTATATGTGTTTGTGTGTGTGTGTGTATACAAATGTAATTTTAAAAATAAATATTGACTTATACTATGCAGGCTCTTCTGAGAACCTGAATAAAGTAATCATCTTTCCATGTTACTACATATAGAGCTATTGCAGTCTTTAGTGGCTACAGAGTATTCATTGTTCAATTGCTCAGTTATGTCTGACTCTTGGCGATCCCATGGACTGCAGCACGCCAGGCTTCCCTGTCCATCACCATCTCCTGGAGCTTGCTCAAATGCATGTCCATTGAGTCGATGATGCCATCCAACCATCTTGTCCTCTGTCGTCCCCTTCTCCTCCTGCCTTCAGTCTTTCCCTGCATCAGGGCCTTTTTTACTGAGTCAGCTCTTCCCATCAGGTGGCCAAAGTATCGGAGCTTCAGCTTCAGCATCAGTTCTTCCAAAGAATATTCAGGATTGATTTCCTTTAGGATTGACTGATCTGATCTCTTTGCAGTCCAAGAGACTCAAAAGTCTTCTCCAACACAACAGTTCAAAAGCTTCAATTCTTCGGCCTCAGCCTTCTTTATGGTCTACCTCTCACATCCATACATGGCTACTGGAAAAACCATAGCTTTGACTATACAGACCTTTGTTGGCAAAGTAATGTCTTTGCTTTTTAATATGCTGTCAAGGTTTGCCATAGCTTTTCTTCCAAGGATCAAGCGTCTTAATTTCATGGCTGTAGTCGCCATCTGCAGTGATTTTGGAGCCCAAGAAAATAAAGTCTCACTGTTTCCATTGTTTCCCCATCTATTTGCCATGAAGTGATGGGACTGGATGCCATGATCTTCATTTTTTGAATGCTGAGTTTTAAGCCAGCTTTTTAACTCTCCTCTTTCACCTTCATCAAGAGGCTGTTCGCTTTCTGACATAACGATAGTGCCGTATGCATATCTGAGGCTATTGATATTTCTCCCAGCAATCTTGATTCCAGCTTGTGCTTTATGCAGCCTGGAATTTCTCATGATGTAATTCTGCATATAAGTTAAATAGGCAGGTTGACAATATATAGCCTTGATGTACTCTTTTCATTTAGCAAATTGGACCCTTAATGGTGAGCCTGTAGGTTGTTTTTAGGTTACTGCTTCTGTACACAGTACTGTAATGATATCTTTATACATGAATCTAATTTGCACACATTGGCAGGGTTGTGTGTAGGTTAAATTTCAGAATCTGTGTCTCACTCATCTGTATCTACAGCACCAGGCAGTTAGTAGGTGCTCAATGTAAGTATTAAAATGCCCTGGGGCTTCCCTGAAAGCTCGGTAGTAAAGAATCTGCCTGCCAATGCAGGATCATTGCCCCTGTTCAATCCCCAGTTTAGGAAGATTCCACATAATGTGGAACAACTGAGCCCATGCGCCACAACAATTGAGGCTGTGCTCTAGAGCCTAGGAGCCGCAACTACTGAGCCCACTTTCTGCAATGACTGAAGTCTGTGCACCATAGCTAGAGAGTAGCCCCTGCTTGCTGCAACCAGAGAAAAGCCCACACAGCAATGAAGACCCAGCACAGCCAAAAGTAAATAAAATTAAAAATGCTCTGAATTTAGGTCTTTGAGGTCCTGCAGTGTCTCATTTATCTTGGTGTTTTTAGCATCCACAACAGTGACCAACAGCACAAAAAATTGTTTTCTGAATGAATAAGCTCAAGGATGTGAACTCTACCCGGAAAAGAAAAGTATTGAGTAGTGACTTCATCTTTTAAACGCCATGGTTTCAGAAGTACTTCACTAAGCATCACCAGCTAGGAAGCATCTTGAGCCATTTCTAATGAGGGCTCTGCATTCCTCCCCTTCCTCTTCCTCTGTGTATTGAGTACTGTGTTGATGTACTTCTTTCCCTGGGCAGTAGAAAGACTAGGTGAAAATTCTTGACAGATAATTGGGTAGAGAGAAAAGTTAAAGGCTCTTGTCTTCCCTTAAAAGTTACATTTTGTTCTCACCTCCAGGATGTTACTCACAGAACCTTTAAAGCAGGGACAGTTTCTCATTCAGCCCCATATGACTAGTGCCTAGTGTAGTTCCTCATACAAAGACTAGGCCTTCAGTCGACATGTGGGAAGTAAATAAATCAAGCAAGTGTAGAACTATGCAGCTGGGATGATCTGAGAAATTTTCTGAACGTTTTGACCATCTTCTCAAATTTGAATTCTCCATTTTCTTGTGTTCATTGATGCCTCTTTTATTATATATTAAATTTTGTGTACAATAGGATTTGTTCCCAATCTTCATTTTTTTTATTTGCAGATCTGTCCGTCTGTTTTTTGGTGCCAGTCCGTGTAATTTTAGTGGCTTTATAATATGTTCTAGTATCTTATAAGTCTAATTATACCTCAGAATTCCTCTTTTTCAAAATAGTATTTTATACTCTTACTTGTTTTTCTAAAATAAGTCTAAAATTCTGAAACTATCACAGCATTGTTAATCAGCTATCAGTTCAGTTCAGTCGCTCAGTCGTGTCTGACTCTTTGCGACCCCAAGAACCGCAGCACACCAGGCCTCCCTGTCCATCTCCAACTCCCGGAGTCTACCCAAACCCATGTCCATTGAGTCGGGATGCCATCCAACCATCTCATCCTCTGTCATCCACTTCTCCTCCTGCCCTCAATCTTTCCCAGAATCAGAGTCTTTTTAAATGAGTCAGCTCTTCGCATCAGGTGGCCAAAGTATTGGAGTTTCAGCTTCAACATCAGTCCTTCCAATGAACACCCAGGACTGATCTCCTTTAGGATGGACTGGTTGGATCTCCTTGCAGTCCAAGAGACTCTCAAGAGTCTTCTCCAACACCACACTTCAAAAGCATCAATTCTTCTGCATTCAGCTTTCTTTATAGTCCACTCTCACATCCATACATGACTACTGGAACAACCATAGCCTTGACTAGATGAACCTTTGTGGACAAAGTAATGTCTATGCTTTTTAATATGCTGTCTATGTTGGTCATAGCTTTCCTTCCAAGGAGTAAGCATCTTTTAATTTCATGGCTGCAGTCACCATCTGCAGTGATTTTGGATCCCCAAAAAATAAAGTCTGACACTGTTTCCCCATCTATTTGCCATGAAGTGATGGGACCAGATGCCATGATCTTAGTTTTCTGAGTGTTGAGCTTTGAGCTAACTTTTTCACTCTCCTCTTTCACCTCCATCAAGAGGCTCTTTAGTTCTTTACTTTCTGCCATAAGGGTGATGTCATCTGGATATCTGAGGTTATTGAGATTTCTCCCAGCAATCTTGATTCCAGCTTGTGCTTCTTCCAGCCCAGTGTTTCTCATAATGTACCCTGCATATAAGTTTAATAAGCAGGGTGACAATATACAGCCTTGACGTACTCCTTTTCCTATTTGGAACCAGTCTGTTGTTCCATGTCCAGTTTTAACTGTTGCTTCCTGACCTGCATACAGGTTTCTCAAGAGGCCTACTACTCAGATATAAAATAAAAAATTAATAAAATGAGTTTGGATGTATTCTAATAAAAGCAGCCTACTGAGATTTTTTGTCATAGTTACATTAAAACTACAAATTAATTTTTATATTGACAGCTCTGTACTAGTCTTTCCATCATATGATATATATGTTCCCTTTCATTCACATTTTCTGTTGTATATTTTAGTAAAGGCATATGTATTTCTTCATATGGGTTTCTCATTCCTCAACATTTACCAAACACCCATTCTCCTGACCCTCAGTTCCTGTCACTGTGTTTTCTCCTGGAGATACAAAGATGAATGTGTCACAGCTCATGCCCTCAAGGAGCTCACTTTGGTGGCAAGAGAGATAACTGATTAGATAATTACAAGTAATTATAATAGTTATTGTGATGAACAGAAGCGCAAGATGCTAAGGAATCACAGAGGAGAGTTACCAACCAAGATTGGGGGTTATTAAGACTTCGTGGATGAGAGGACTCCTGAACTAGAGACAGAATAGAAGTTAACCAGATGAAGAAAGAAGAAAGCGTACTTTAGGCAGACAAAATGCTCTTTGGAGTATATGTTCAAAAGTAAAGAGGTGAGAAAATTATTGAAGTGTCTTAGGAACTATGGTAGCTAGAGTATCACATGACAGTGGGCTGATAGCTGGAAACAAAACTAGGAAGGAGATGGGAGGGTGGCAGCTTGTGAAGGTGTTTGTGTGACGAGAGAATTTGGGTTATGGGATTGAAAGATTTAAGTGGGGGAGTGTAATGGTCAGATTAATGTTTTAGAAAAACTATCCCTGAAAGAGAAAATAATAAAGTTAAATAAAGGTCACTCTGGCTGCAGTGTGGAAGCTGGCATTCAGGGTTCCAGACTTCAGCGGACAGGCCAGCAGGCTGCTGGAGTCATCTGGAGGCGACATGCCCTAAGGCAAGGGCCGTGGCGATTAGGAGTGGTTCCAGAGCTACGAAGGAGATGGACACATACACAAACAGCAAGCGCGGGCACATGCGGCCCCCTCTTGTTAATATGTTGCTAAGTGGTTTATGGTTTTCACTAGTTTAAGCATGATTTTCCATTATATTCTGTTTATGGCTAACATAAAAAAGCTATTGATTTTTTAAAAAAATACACCTACCTTGATATTCTTACACTTTTTAATTCTAAGTATTTACTTTTTTTTTTTTGGCTTTTCTATGTGTTTATTTCTATGTAAGTATTTTTGCTATGGCATTTTTCGACCTTTTCCCTCTTTTTCCATTTTTATTATGAATATCTCGGACAGTCACAAAAATAAAGACAATAATACAGACTCACATAAGCCTTTCACCTATATTTGATTCATTATTCACCTACTCTTAAAATTTGGTCCTATTCACTTTATCTTTCCCTTTCCTGTGTTTTTATGCTGTTACTAAAGTATTTTAAAGCAAAATCTCAGACCTTTGGTCATTTTAGTTCATACTTCATTCAGTATGCATCTCTAAAAAATATGTTTTCTTACATAGCCACAATGCTATTATCATACTTAACAAAATCAACAGTAGTTCCTTGGCATAATTTAATAACCAGTGTATATGCATATTCCTTGTTTATCTCAAAATGTATTTTGATTGGCTTATTCCATTCAGGATTTGGATTGAACATCATATTTGATAGTTTGAATTCAAAAACTCTTTTCATCTTTAACAATCCATAACCTTACTCCTTTTTATAAAAAAGTGTCTTGACAGTTGAATAAACCAGGTCCGTTGTCCTACAGAATGCCTCACATTCTGGATTTGTCTCTTGTGCTATAATTTAACTTACTCCTCTGACTCGCGTATTTCCTATTAACTGGAGGTTAGCTTTGAATGATGAGTTAGTTGGGTTATGGTTCATTTTTTCCTCAGAAAGAGAGTGCAAGACTACTTTGTAGGTAGGTCTGTGAAGTGCTGCCTCCATCTGATAATCCCACTCAGGGATGCTAAGATTGATCAGTGGAGGTGATGACAGCTCATCCTTCCATTGTAAATTTCCCCATCAATTTTTCATTGACTGAGTTCATACACTATTGATTGTCACCTGAATAAATTATTTCATTGTGGGCCACAAAAAAATTTTTAAATAGTGTCAATTTTACCACATTCATTAGCTGAATAAAGACCATTTTATCAATAACTGGGACTGTTTGGTTGTCCTAAAATATAACATGTACTGAAAAGACAGATAAATGCTTAATTCATTTTCTTTTATTGCAAGTTTTGGATTAAGGAGTTGGTACCTTAGCTGTTCCGTTTTAAGTATCTATTGATCATGCTTCTGTTTTATGACTTACTGCGTTAGCTAATCCAGTGGTTCTTCGCTAGTGGTTATCTCATTATCTCAGCCTTTGAGAAACAGGTCTTCATTTCCACAAGAGCCTCTACATCCTTAGGTATGTGAATGACTTGCTAAGTGCCACACATCAGTCCTTGAGTCCTATACTTCTCAGAAGACAGAACAATGTTTCCTTTGGTTTCTGTTCTCTTGCTCCAGGTCGTGCTGTGAACAAGATGCGTCAACACTCAGATTCAGAAGTGGCTTGTCTTGCCAGAGAAGTTTACACTCAGTGGAGAACTTTCATAGAAAAGCATGTCAATAGACCTTCCATAGAAGTCCGAAGTGATGCCAAAACTGAGACATTTAGGAAAAATGCCCGGAAATTACTCTCAGAAGCCTTGGAATTAGAGGTAATGTCTTGGTTGGAATGTGATTATTAGATATTCTTGGTTAAATGACCTTCACATTTTCACAATGAACTTTCATACTCTTTAGGACCATAACTTTATTCTAACTTTTTTTTTTAAAAGATTCTGGATTTATAAACATTCTGGGAGACAGTATTATATAAGGAGTGCAGGCATTGGAACTAGCAAGACTTGCATTAAAACACTGGCTTTAGTATGTACTGGTTGTGACACCTTAGGCAGGTCTCTTAACATTTCAAAGACTTTAATTTTTAATCTGTAAAGTAAAGATTTTAATTCCCACTACCTAAAATTTTTGAAAAGATTAAATGAACTATATGTACAAAAGAATACTATAGTGCCTGTTGGTTAGAAGTCACTTCATGAATGTTGGTTCTTTCCGATTTTTGAAATCCTTTTCGTAACAAATACTGTATGATACCATTTATATATGGAACCTAAAATATGACACAAATGAACTTATTTATAAAACAGAAACACCCACAGAAATAAAAAACAGCTCATGATTACCAAAGGGGAAAAAAATTAGGAGATGGATAAATTAGGAGTTTGGGATTAGCAGATACAAACCACTGTATACAAAATAGATAAACAACAAGGACCTACTGTATACCACAGAGAACTGTATTCAATATCCTATAATAAACAGTAATGGAAAAGTATATATATATATATACACACACACACATATATATATATATACACACATATATAATTGAATTACTTTGCTGTATACCAGAAACTGGCACAACACTATAAATCAACTATACTTCAATAAAAATAAATAAATAAATAGATAAAATTCTTTCCCACTGAAGCAAAAATTCTTCATGGACTCTGTTATGGAATATCAATGGCACAAAACATAACTTTTTTAAAAGACTCTGCTACATTTTTTTGTCAGCAATCTACCTTTAGTTCTAATGCTTATAATCAACTGACTAGACATAATCTCTGTCATCTTTGGGACCAGCAGTTAGATGGTGTTAGTGGTTTGAGGTACAAATGCTGGAAGAGAAATTTTTGTTCATTAGCAATAATATTAATCATCATCATCATCAAAGGAATCTTATATTCAGTTAGTATTCTGGGAAAATCAGACATATAACACTGATATTTTTTCCTCCTCTCAGGGTACCCCTAATAAAGTATCCTTAAAGAATGATTTAATAATATTAACAAAAAAGAAGCAATTCAGAAGTCTAATTTAAATACTAGACTAGATCTGTCAGTGTATTCTCTAAAAAAATATTTTAACCTTTCTATCTCAATTATGCATCCACAAAAGAAAGGCAAATGGATTTGTGTATGTTATTTACTTTATTTAAAAACAAAATTTTTAGTTTTTAATACAAATGTGATAGAAAATGGAAAAATATAGAAAGGAAAAATAAAGTCACCATTGAACCTACTATCCAGACATAATATTGTTAACATTTTGGTGCATTTCCTGTTGGTAAATTATTATAGCTTTTTCAAAGAATAGTGGTCAAGTTATGATTATCCCAGATTTATTAAGAGCTGTTATGTTATGTGCCAGCTGTTCCATAAAGTATTTTTATTGATTATTTAAATGACATTGCCCAAAATTGACAATTATTTATTTTTATGTAATATTTAATCTTGATCAGTATCAATATCATCTTGTATATAGTTTTCTATTATTTGTATCTATCTCTATTTCTTGCGTTTTTTACTTTTAATGTATATTTGATGGTTCAGTGAATTAATATACTGTAAGTTTGTTTAACTTTTCCTAAAGAAGCATTAATATGAACATTAAGCCCTTGGAAGAGAGAAAAAAATATGAAGATCATAAGTCTAATTTTCCAGAATCATTGATTAGCCAACAAGACTTGGTATTTGATATTTTAAGAGAAGTTTATTTTTCAAATAAACCAAAATTATTGCAGAAACATAGAGTGTGGATATATAATATGTAGTTAATGTGGTGGTAAATACCAGTTCCCTATGGTATCTTTTAAAGTAAATGATAATAATGAAGCTATGCTTGTGAGGATTAATGAGCAGTTTGCCTGCTATATTAAACTCCATAATAATTATCCTTTTAGTTTATCCATTAATTATCCTTTAAATGGCACATCAAGTGGTAAGCACTCAACTGTTACAAAGCAAAGTTAAAAAAATGATACATTTGTTAGTGCTTTACAGTATAATTGGAAAAAATATCAGATTAAGCATAGTTGAATGGTTTTGCTCCGAAAGAGTAAATTTTAAAAACTAGAAGCACGCATCTTACTGTCTTCCTTGGCCAAAGAAAGTCAATCTCTTTTCCTTGCATAAACAGCACTTTATAGTATTTTTATATATAGTTTGATACATCAGAAAAGATAAATACAAACACTTTTCACATAAAGTTAACTCTTAACACTCATCATCTGAAACATTTTCATATTAGGGTAAATCAATGAACCATCTAATCCAGTATCCGGTCTTTGACAAGAAATAATGTTGAGTGCATTCAAATCAGACATCAGATCTCCATAAATGTATTTTATCAGGCAGTAGTAAACCATTGGGTAGTTATTGGCCCAGTGACTTAAAAGCTTTTGCAATTTGATTTTAGCATGTGTTTTTTTTTCAAATCTACTTATTACATTTTTATAGAAAGTAATGTTTCCATGATACTTGTTTTGGTCTAAGTAGTGAAAGCCACAGATGAAGAATATATACACAGAGCCCCAAAGTGCATCTCTCTATTACTCTACATATCTTGCTTTCCAGATGCATGGATTGTTTCCTTGTTCTTGAATAATGGAATAGATGAATAAAAACTCCATTGTTGAGACCCACGCTCCATTCCCCTTTACTTTCTCCCTTCTAGATCTTCTTTGTTCTTCCCTGTATTTTAGATCTTTCCTCATATGAACGTCCCCTGTGGTGTCATTCTCTTACTTCCCCTTCCTCATTATCCACTCCCCTTCCTACCTCACGGCCTGTGATCATTTTCCTATTATGCCATTAAAAAAAATAAATCTGATTCTCAAAGTGAGCCTGTTATCGTTAAGAGTTATGAAGCACTGGCTGGTTGGCCCAGTTGGTTGTCAGATGGTGCTAATGAGACCCAGGTCAGGTGCACATCCCCATATGGGACTGTTAGTTTTTTCTTTGCTTAATGGCCTCAGACTGCACCTCTGGTTTTGACCAGCTCTTTAATAAATGTATTCAAATGGTCAAAAAGGAGTGTGGGTATATATGTACCCGATCAGTCATGCTATTGGAAAACTCATACAAAGTTTCCTTTAGTGGATATTCAATTCCTCAAGTGTTTCGTTTTGCTACTACTAGTGCCAGCGGAGAATGCTAACATGATGAGTTGCAGTCCTTATCCTAAGAAAGTTTACTGTCTTCTGACTAAGAGCCCACAAATAATATGAGGCAAGATGAAATATGTCTGAAATACTAGGAAGAGGTGTAAACACAAAGGACGGAACAGTGAAATCTGATGGGGAAATCTGGGAAAACTCCATGGAAAAGTTGAACTAGCCTTAGAATGGTTGGAACTTGCTCACTAGAAAATACATAAAATAGAGACATATTTCATTCCTATATATAGGATGTTACTGAAAGAGCAGGAAAGGAGGGAGGTATACATGGGGAAAGAGGAAGTTCATTTAGCAAATATTTACTGAGCGCTTAATATGTGCCAGTACCTATGCTAGGCATGGGGAATTTAGAAATGGATCCAGCATGGTACCAGCCCCGGAGGCACTCACAGTCTTCTGAGGGAAATAGGCAAACAGTGTGGGAAGTTCTGCACTTCAGATAAACACACTAAGAAGAGTTTCTTCCCTTGCTTTTAAAAAGCTTACAGTCATGGCAGACATCACTAATTGATTATGGCACCATTTCTTCTGAGTCCAAAATCCTTGACGTAAGACAGCTCAGGGTGAATGTGTTTTATATCTTCTCCCAGTTTGTCCATGATTGGACAACTGAATAACACATATTCAACTCATAGGTACAAATACATAAGGAAGGCAAATCAGATTTTCTGTCTCTGGCAAACTGACCTAGGAAATACCAAGAAACAACAACGAAAGTTTTGAAACAGGGAATCTTGGAGGAGTTTCAAGGAAGCAGAAGCTATGGATAGAAGTACAACAGGAGGAGAGAATAAGGCAGTTAGAAGTGATAGTCAGGCAAATGAAGAGCAAAAATACGTGAAAAAGAGATCAGGCAGATCATGAGAGACACAGAGGAAGGATTTGGTCCATAAATAAATCTCCCTACGTTTCTTATAGCATTCCTGTTCCCATTCATACATGTATCCCATAGCAAAATCCCTTTTTCTCGAGGTCTTAGTAAGACTCTGATCCTTTCACCTAAAGTTGTTATTGTTGTTCAGCTGCTAAGTCGTGTTTGACTCTTTGCAACCCCATGAGCTACAGCACGCCAGGCTTCTCTGTCCATCACTGTCTCCCTGAGTTTGCTCAAATTCATGTCCATCAAGTCAGTGATGCCGTCCAACCTTCTCATCCTATGTCATCCCCTTCTCCTTGCCTTCAGTCTTTCCCAGCATCAGGGTCTTTTCCAGTGAGTCAGCTCTTTGCATCAGGTGACGTAGTATTGGAGCTTCAGCTTCATTGCTTCACCCAAAGGGGCTTACCTAAATTACCAGGTTAGGACCCACTGGGAAAGACTCTTAGCTTGGGTAGATTTGGAATGTCCAAAGACATTATAAGATAGGCATTTTTCACTTTGTGCAGTGAACACATTATACACAAGTATACGTCATGGGTCGGTGAGCCTGATGGGCTGCCATCTATGGAGTCGCACAGAGTCGAACACGACTGAAGCGACTTAGCAGCAGCAGCACCATACATGATGAATCACTTTCCTTTATGGTTTACATTTTAATATTACCAATGTTTTTCTTCATGTCTTCATTCTGACTGGCCTTCATTTACAAGAGGCATCCATGAGAATTGTTAGCTGCTTGCTTCTCATTCCCATCACATCGCTGGAATAGCACCTGTCCTCCTGCCCCATGGTTTTCTGTGTACGTGCCTCTCCTTTCTAGGGTGTGACTTAAGGGTAGGGTGTCAGGTCTTTTCTGCTTGGGTGTCTCAAATATCTAAATCAGACCATACTCAGTAGTAACTCAATAGCTATTTGTTGAATGAAGTATGAAAAAGTATTCAGTTCTGTGAATTTCAAGGTACTCTCAGGTTCTATACACACACACACACACACACACACACACACACACACAATAATTTAAGGGAATGGCCATGATTTATTTTTGCAAAGGAGCACATACCCTTCTTCCTCGAACAACCACTCCTCTCAAAACGAAGGGAAAAAACAGACTTTTTTCTTGCCCATTATATTAAGTGAATCTCTAAACAAATCAGTGAGTAACCATCCTCACACTGGGATGAGGAACCCCACAATGGGGTAAGGAGCCTCTCTTGCAAATGTTGCTGGACAAATGCTGGGCAGACAGCCAGCCACCCTTACCACCTTGTAAAGTAGTCTGGTACGGGGGCTGCCTCAGGCTGGGGGCTAGTTCGGTGCCCACCCAGGAGGCCATGAACGCTCGAGGAATCTGGGTTTTAGAGAGCTGTGGTGCCAAGCCAACTCACCCAGCACCATCCTTGGAGATGATCCGTCAGTCATCAGGACCACAAACCTCCCTGAATGTCTTTCATCTGTTACATCTAAGCAGACGTCTGGGCCTGTATATTCATTTCTTTCTCTCTCTGTCTCAGTCGTATTCTGCTCCCCTGCTTGGGTCTCATTTCTTCCAGGATTCTTCGTTCATTTTGGTCTGTTGGTCTCTCTTTTTTGTTAGGACACTTTTTATCAAATGTCAGGTAATCCTTTTTTAATTTTGGTGCATTTTTTTCTTAAACTTTTCCTTTTTAAAGTTTAAGTACAGTACATATATGTACAGCTCACTGAATTTATCACCAAGCAAATGGCCACTTCACCTGGCCCAATCCTACTCTTTTTCCAGGTCTCATGTCAAGCGCACACTCCTTCCTGGGCCGGGTCCCTTTGCTGTATCTCAGTGCCCTAGAACTTTCTTCTGTTCCCCTTCCTAGCACTCACTACACTTCCAGGGCCTGCTCCTATCCTTCTCCCCTGGCCTGTGCTCTCTGTGAAGTCTAGAGCTGTACTGACTTAGTTCACTACTCTTTTCTCTGCCCAAGCACATAGTAAGTGCTGAGTAAGTATCTGAATATATGGTCGGGTAGGAGGGAAAGAGTGAGGAAAAAAAGCTAATGAGAGAGAAATTTGTTTCCTGTTTTCAAGGAATTCATTCTCAGGGAAGACAAGACCATTCTGTTGTGAAAATGACTACAAGGAGCTCAGGACATTATGGCAGCCCTGAGAAGAACTTGTAGTCCTTTAAACTAGGATTGGCTTTTTTGCTTTTTGTTTTTTAGCTACACATACAAATAGGAATGCGTTTCCTGGGAAATTGTGTCTGGCTGAGGGAGCAAGTACCTGCGCAGATGTGTAGAGGTGTGTGAAAGCAACTGAGCACGCTCAGGCTAGGCTGGAGTCAGGACCAGGGAGGCAAAGAGTGAGCAGCGCGCCTGGAAAGGCAGGAAGTGAGGGGATCCCCGACCAGCAGCCTAGTCTGGCCTAGATCTGGATCTGTGGACAAAGTCCCAGACCTGTCCTTCTTTGATCAGGCCTGTGACTTCAGGAGGGCTTGGACCTGAGCCGCACACCCCAGCATAGCCCCAGATCCTGTCCTCTCGGCCCTTTTCTGCTTAGCTGACCCTGCCGGGGTCTCTCCAAACTCACATGGTCCCTCTGGAGGTTATGGGGGCAGTGAGTATGGTAAAAGGGAAGAAACATGAGTGTTCGAGTCAGAGTCCCAACTTCTCCTCTTAATAGTTGTAAAATCTGGAGCATTTCTTTACCTTTGAACCTATTTCCTCATCTGTAAAATGAGATAATAGGAGTTATTAAGTGTTAAATGTGAAAAGTGATTTATAAACTGCTTAACACACATTTAAGATCCAGACCCAGTGTTTAAAAACGCTATAAGGGTTAAAAAGCACTTTCAAACAAACAAACAAAAAGTATAAACTCTTACACTGATTTATTATCCTTGGTCTTCGTTTCCTGGTTGGTAAAGTACAGGGCCCAGAGCCCAGAACCCATTGCTTGGTTCAAGCCAGTTTCCTGTTATAATGGCAAATATTACCACCCGGCAGGGGTTGTGAATGAGGTCCCTGTCACAAAGCACATGGCCTTGTTCCTTAATTGCCAGGGTGGAATTAATTTGCTCTTCCTGTTTCTCTTGTGACAGGAAGTAGATGTCCTTGGATTTCAGTTGATTAATGGAGGCCTCTGAGCAAAGTGCTCCAGCCTCTCTCCCTTTTAATCTTTATGCAATGCAAGGCCCTAATTTGATAATTTTTCTGTTTTTTTAGATGGATCACCTACTGGCTGAAAATATTGAACGGGAAACGTTTCATCTCTGCTCCCGCCTCATTAATGGGCCATACCGGCGGACGGTGAGAGCCCTGGTCTTCACATTAAAGCATCGAGCTGAAATCCGGGAGCAGGTGAAGAACGGCATGCTGCCAGTCGGCACGTTTGTACAGACCCACAAAAAGTGACCTGAGGGTGGTTCCAACACTGGGCTGGGCGGAAAGGAAAATGGGCTCTCTCTGCCATTCAAAGACTCTTTTGAGTTTGGGCGATGGTTGATGCTGGCTGTGCTAGATTTTCCCATGGTGCCATTCCTTCAGACGGAGGATGCAGAGGCCTGGAGACAGGCCTGCAGGAGATGCTTCATTAGCTGGAGTGCGCTGGGGCTGCCTGACAGGCGAGTGCTCGCTGTCACTAGGAAGCACAGTACGGCTGCCATCGCCCAACACAGTGAAAGGGTGACGGATTTCACTGTGAGTATGCCAAGGACACCTCTAAACTTCCCCCGCGTCAGGCAGATGAAGTTACTGCTTTATTTCACCACCCTGCAGGTTACTGAAACTCAATTACCGCTGCTGCTCACTCGGTTCCATCCCCCCGAGTTTAGATAGCTCCAGTGCCTCTCAGAACTCCCGCGTCTGTTCTCTTTGCGCTACCCCAGGGGTGAGCCTGCCGGAGCCGCCAGCTACCCCTTCTTTCCAGAACTGACTTATCTGAACGGTTCAGCTCTCCCTGGAAGACCTTCCACGCATTGGTCTCCAGAGCCCCCATGCTGGGGTTTCTAATGAGGAGCTGGCCTGAAGCATGCCCACTCCTTAGAGTTTATTTGAATATGCTGGCTGCCTTGGTTTAGGGCTCTGTAAAAGATACATAATGAAATTGCTCTTGAAATGAATTACTGTGAGAGAAAAATTATATACATATGTTTTTTAAAACAAAATACCTGTATATAGGCTTGCTTAAACAATTATGGAAATGATACTTGCTTTTTTTTTAAAAAATAATAAACTGGGGCTTTTTTCCCCTAAAACCAAAGATATAGCTTTTTCATTGAAAAGTGTTTTGAGGTGAGAAAGAGTATAGTTGGTGAAAATAAAGAATGATTAGGCAGGAATTTAGGGAGATAGAATGAAACCTGAAAAAGACTTTTTAGGTTAGGGGAGACTGGAGCATGTTTGTAATCTGAAAAGAAGGAGCCAGTAGAAAGGAAGAAGTTTGGGGATTTCGCTGGTGGTCCAGTGGTTAGGACTGTCTGCTCCATTGTAGGAGTTCCGGATTCCATGGTCAGGGAACTATAAGGTCCTGCTAGCCTTGGGACTTGGGCCAAAAAAAGATTTAAAATCCAGAAAAGGAAGAGAGAGATTTAAAAAGCAAGGACACCATCTTGCTCTCATTTTCTCTCTCATACACACAGTTTTTTTCTGATATTCTTGATAGTAAGTTGTGTACATTGAAGATCTTTATCACAAATGACCAGTAAACAATAAACTATGGTGAACCTCAAAAATATTCAAGAAAATGCAGAATAAAGCAATAATACACTGCCATTTTCACCAATAAAACTGGAAAACATTTAAAATGCCAACTTCTGTTGAAGATGGGGAGAAATGGTCCCTTTTTACACTCATGGTGGGAATATGAATGACCACATACCTCTTGGAAATAATCTGCCAATATTTACTCATATTTAAGACACGTGTATACACTGACCCAGCAGAGACGTTTCCTAAAGAAACTTCTTGCAAGGACAATCCTTGCAAGGACGTTATGTGCAGCTTTACTGTGGGAGGAGGAGGACTGACAGTGAGCAGTCAGTCATTGAAAAGAAAGTATGACTTCTGCATCCACTGACTGAAGGACTGACCAAGATGTTTTATTAAGTGCAGAGGTGGGGGATGGGGGGTGGGGGTGGCAAAAATTTACAGAGAAACGTCTTTAATAAGAATCCAGTTTTATAAAAAGGAAACAAGAAAAGAATCCTATATATGAATATATGTCTTTGTATAGGATTATATGAGCAGTGTATGAAAGGGTATGTATCAGACTATTTCCATTGGCTGCCTTAGGGAGGAGAGGAGAGCCAGAAGATGGCATGAAAGAAAATAGGAGATAGGGAAGAAAAAAGTCTGTAGCAAAACGAAATATGCCAATGTAATGATGTTGAATGTGTTTGTATGATTTTATATGTACTTGTGTTTATATTTTTGCTGTTATAGTGGATTAAGCTTATCAGAGATTTGTTTATTTTAGAAACTTTTTTGTTTGTTTGTTTTTTAAACAAGGACAGAAAGAAAGGGCTTAACATTGTCTACCTTCTAAATGCTAGATCCTTTTCCTAAGATAATTTATTAGCATTTACATTGATCTTTATACAGTTTTAAAAAGCCTGTTGAATCATCTCATCTATTATATTACTAAGTTTTGTTTCAGTTTTTTTAGATTTCTTCTTTTATTTGGCAGTCATTTGCTGAGCACCCATTCCATGGTGCCTTGTGGATACCTAGCAGGAGCTACAGATGAGACCCTGAAGCTTACCAAGCAGAAGTATCTTATTCAATTTCCCATTGCTAGTAACTCTGGGAGATTGAATAATAATTGCTCAGCACTGTGCTGGGCATTTTTAAAAATACTCAATTAAAAATGAGAAAAGTAAGGCTCACAATAGTTTCATAACTTACTTAAGGTCACGCAGGTAGTGAATAGCAGATCTAAGACTCAGAACTCAGGTGATTTGCCTGTATATAGCTTCCCTGGTTGATTTCATCCACTCTCATGGTTTCAAGCATCTTTTACATGCTGATGGCAATTCCAGTTTGTATCTTCAGCCCATCCCTGTCTCCCAAGTGTCAACCCCTAGATTTCCAGGATCATGTCTGAAGGGTCTTTTGAGCATCAAGTGAAGGTATTTGGACTGATGCCATGCAGGAACTGGTTAGTATTTTGGATAAGTGGCTGTGTAGAAGAGAAGCTGGAGCAGGGAGAGAGACCAGAAATAGGAAGCTTCATTTATAAACAGCCAAAGGGTAGTGCTAACTTAGGAGCCCAGAGTAAGTTGAAGACAAATCGCTCTGTGGCTGAAAGGCTTTGGTGGTGATAGTTGGTGCAGAGATGTGCTTTGGAGATTTGGAAAGCAGGCTGTGTTATTTGTGGCTGTTTTCTCCTTGATGCATGTGCAGAATTTCCATGAACGCTAATGGAGCTATTCTGAGTGCTTGCTGAAGGGAAGGAAGCTTGCCGACATCCATCCAAGCTTGCCCACCCACTAAGAAGCACCTCTGAGCTCCAGCCTCTTAAAAATGAAGGGTCAAGTCATGAAATGGGGTGAGAGAAGTTCCTGGGACCTCTGAGTTGCCCGTAAGTCTAGGCATGAATATGTCTTCTAAGTGTGTTCAGTTGCTAGAGAAAATCCGGGTGAGTAAATACTCTTAGACTCTGCTCCAGCAACTTATTGATCCTTTTCTTGTGGTGGTTAAATTGGAGGTCCTGGTCTTTGGAGTAGGGAGCTTGTCTGTTCATTCACTCAATAAACAAGTGTTGCCCAACTCCTCTGTTCCAGGGGGAAACTGCAGTAATTAAGATACAGTTTCTACTTTTCAGAAATTCTTAGTCTGGTAGAGAGACAAATACATAGGAAAATAATTACAGTATAGCATATTAAGTGCTTACTGTAGATATTTATTTACAGTGTTGAGAAAGTGGAGAAAGTGGTGATTAACACCATTCTAAGGGAAAGGAAGTCTTCATACAGAGTTCTTAGCAGAGGGGTCAGTATGTGTGCAAAAACAGAGGTATAAAGTGCATGGCTTTCAGTAAAGGCAAATAAAATGGGTGGTAGAAGCTTAAGGGTCTTAGGAATGGAGAGAAATTGGGCAAAAAAGGTAGATAGGGCCCTGGAGGCCTTGTGAAGGAGTTTGGACTTTGGCCTTCAGATCATGGGAAGGCATGAGAAGTTTCTGAGGAAGTGAGAGACCTAATAAGATGTGTGTTTTAAAAAGGTAAAGATGTTCCTGTATAAACAGATACATAAGAAAAAAAACTTATGATTAAAAAACAACAACAACAATTTAAGGCAAAGGAAAGAAACACTAGAGATTTAGTAAATTAGAGATTTTTTTTTTTTGGACAAATGAAGTTTAGAGTTGATGATACACTCTAATGATATCTGAGAGTCCCAAGTTTGAAAAATGGCAGGAAGCTCAGATAATTCATTTACTGTGTTCAGTGGTGAAGGAACAGGCAGCTGGCCTTTTTTCATTTATGAAATATCAGGTTTTTAAACTTGTGCCTGTCAGCCTTGGTTTTCTTTTGCTGCAGCCTCAGGCTCAGAGCCTCACTCTGAGATTTGTAATGTGTTTTGGATGCGTTTATCACAGCCAGATGGGCTGAGGGCTCAGTTTGTTACTGCCCATTATTGCTATCAAAGGGAGTCCATCCAGAAAACAAGGCTTTGGAGCTTCGATTAGTTCGGTGACGCTGCCTCAGTTTCAGACGAGAGATGATTTGATTGGATGACTTTGTATTTTCTTTTTAAATCAACCAAAATGATACAATTGCTGTCAGGAATAGGCTTACCCATAAGTTAAGGAGGTTGCTTTCAAGATCCCAGATGACCAGGATGTCCAATCAAATGCTACTTTTTCATCTTGTTAAAATCTTTGATTTAGGGAATTTCCTGGCAGTCCAGTGGTTAGGACTCAGTACTTCCACTGCTGAAGGCCCAGGTTCAATCCCTGGCTGGGGAAGTAAGATCCTACAAGTCGGGCAGCATGGCCGAAAAAAGAGAAGAAAACCTTTGATTCAGTGCACATTTATTGAGTTCTCATGTGCCAAGTCTGAGGATCACAGGGATACCTAAGATAGAGCAACCACTTTTTAAAAAGCAAACAATTACGAATTACAGGAATTCAAAGAAGAGGAAATAAGCCAATAAACATTTTATAAAATGCTCAACCTCACTGGTAATCAGGGAATGGCAAAGATTAATGCCATCCTTAAAGACCTAAATGTTGCAGGAATAGTGTTCCCTTTGTCTCTCTATTTAATTCACTGGTCTGTCCCCTACAAAAATCAGATGTACCTTGGAAGGTGACAGTGAACCCAGCAAGATCAGCCAAGTGGTAGTTCTAATGGTGGATGTGGTATCTTTCCTGGAGTACATTAATATGTTCTCCAGTACATAGTATGTAGCCACTGATGTAGTGAGTGTTTTTCTTTTCTTTCCACTTGGAACAGACAAAAGTATACATTTACAGTCCTTCTCCAGGGCTGTTAACTCTTGTGCTGTCTTACAATCTAGTCTTGAAAGACCGGTACCAACTAGGTATCTTGCAGAATATCACACATACTATTGAACTAAACCCACCAGCTAATTGAAACAGATAAGCAAGAAACAAGTATACTGGAAACCTTAGTGAGACACACACATTGCAGAGAATGGGAGAAAACACTACCAAGATTCAGGAGCCTGATGTTGTTGCTATGTTGTGTCCGACTCTGCGACATCCATGGTCTGCAGGATACCAGGCTTCTCTGTCCTTCAACATCTCCTGGTGCTTGCTCAAATTCATGTCTATTGAGTTGGTGATCCCATCTAACCATCTCATCCTCTGCCGCCCTCTTCTCTTTTTGCCCTCAATCTTTCCCAGTATCGGGATCTTTTTCAATGAGTCAGCTCTTCACATCAGGTGGCCAAAGTATTGGAGCTTCAGTTTCAGCATGAGTCCCTCCAATGAATATTCAGGGTTGATTTCCTTTAGGATTGACTGGTTTGATCTCCTTGCAGTCCAAGAGACTCTCAAGAGTCTTATCCAGAACCACAGTTTGAAGCATCAATTCTTCAATGCTCAGTGGTCCAACTCTCACATCCATACATGACTACTGGAAAATTCATAGCTTTGACTAGATGGACCTTTGTTGGCAAAATGATGTCTCTGCTTTTTAGTATGCTATCTAGATTTGTCATAGCTTTTCTTCCAAGGCAAGCATCTTTTAATTTTGTGGTTGCAGTCACCATCCACAGTGACTTTGGAGCCCAAGAAAGTAAAATCTGCCACTGTTTCCACTTTTTCCCCTTCTGTTTGCCATGAAGTGATGGGACCAGATGCTATGATCTTAGTTTTTTGAATGTTGAGTTTTAAGCCAGCTGTTTCATTGTCCTCTTTCACCCACATCAAGAGACTCTCTAGTTCCTCTTCACTTTCTGCCATTAAAGTGGTATCATCTGCTTATCTGACATATCAGTGAAATTTTTAGGGGCCGGTCATCGGGGATTTGCCAGACACGTTCCCTTCAAAGTAAAAGACAAAAGTGTTGCATCTACTCCTCCGTTATGAAGGAAGCTCAATGCCTCTTTGGGTTTTGGAGGAACCTATTCCATACCTAGGAATACATAGTTTTCTCCCATATATCCTCCCATATATCAGATAACACAGAGGCTGCCTGTTTGGGTTTTTTTTTAAATATATGTAATTTTATGTATTTGTTTTTTGGCTGTGTTGGGTCTTCACTGCTGCACAGGCTTTTCTCTAGTTGCAGGGAGTGGGAGCTACTCTCTAGCTGTGGTGCATGAACTTCTCATTAAAGTGACTTCTTTTGTTCTAGGGTTCTAGGGCACATGCACTCAGTAGTTGTGGCCCCTGGGCTCTAGAGCACAGGCTTAATAGTTGCAGCTCACGGGTTTAGTTTCTCCACGGCATGTGGGATGCTCCCAGACCAGGGATCCAACCCAAGTCTCCTGCACTGATAGGCAGATTCTTCATCTGAGCCGGGGACGCCCCCAAGGTTGCCTATTTAGATCGGGACCCAGAGTTTAGGTCAGGATGCAGCAGCAGGTCCAGGCTGTAAGACAAGTAGCTTTGCTGTGTGGACCGTGTGATCTGGCAGAACCCATGGTATCAGGTGGCTGGAGTGGGAAAAGATGCCTGTGGAGGTTATGACAAGGCCCAGTAGGAGAGTCACCATCTAGAACCCTGGGGTTCTGGAGCAGGGCCATGTCCTCTCTAGCCAGGAGCGATACACTTTTCAAAATGCAGCTCCTGATTTGCTACCGGGTTAGATCGTCTGACTCTGCATCATCAAGTTGACCAGACAGCCAGAGCTGCTCATTGTGAGCTGGACTCTATCAGATCCACCAAGTCAGAAGGTCAGACAAGGCCTGCAGTAGTTCATCATGAGACGGATGTGGTACATCTGGGCCTGGTCACAGGACCACAGGGCAGAAGGCAGCTGCATGAACAGGTGGCCCAGACACCTTGTCACCCCCCACCTTTGCACCAGTGTCTCTTCCTCTGCTCACCTACGGCTGCCTGGAGAGTTCCTTATATCCAGCTGAAGGAGGAAAAAAAGCCAAAATTTGTTTATGAGTGGGTAGGCTCAGTACGTGTGAGCAACCAAAAATAGACTGTTGCTGCACTGCAGGCCTCACATAGGGGTGTCCTTGAAAGACAGTGGAGGAGAAAATAATTCCAGTGGGCAGGGCTTTGAATAGCACACATAGTCATCCTTTCTGTGGAAAGAAAAGGGGCCCAAGGATGGAGTATTACTGGATCTCATGGGCAGAAGTGCATCGTTTGGCTGATTGGTTGGGGGTCTGGAAGGATAAGATTAGAAAAGGATAAGATCAGGGACAAGCAGACCTGGGCTAGAGGCGTATGGATGGACCTATGGAAATGGGCACCAAGTGTGAAGGTCATTGAATTCTGTGTTAACACCAACCAGACAGTGGGAGAAGCATTAAACAACCATGTATATGCAGTCAGCCTATAAGACCATCCCAGAGTTGGCATAGGGGTATCAATAAACACTAACCATGATGGCATGGAGAGAGGGAATGTATGGGCCCATTAGCATGGGTTCCCACTCACCAAGACTAGCTATTGCTGATGCCAAGTGTTTAAACTACCAGTAACAAAACCCCACTTTCAATCTTAGATATGTCTCCTTCCTTGAGAAAAATAGCCACTTGACAACTTGATTATGTTAAACCCCTTCTACCCTAGAAAGAGCTGCGATTCATCCTGCCTGAAATAGACATATATCCTAGGTATCTCTTTGTAGGGCTTCATCCTGCACAATTCTGCAAAGATTACAGCGTGTTTAAGCTACTGGCGTGGGATCCAGCATGACTCTACGTCAGTAGGCACATGGCCATGGAGGCAACTCATCCCTCCACACACTGCACTGTCCTTAAGCTGCCAGTTTGGAACTGTCTGTAGAAGGCATTGCTGAGCCACCAGCTCAGAAACAATACTCTGTGAGGACAGGATGCCATCCTCCTAGAAGCAGTATCAAAGACCATTACACAGCACTTTGTCTCCAACAGGGAGAAGAAATACATGGGTCCAGGAACCAAAGATGAAAGCAGCAGTGGTCTCATACTTAACCATCATTCCCCACAACTCTAGCATCTGCAGGTTGGAGGTCTGGTTCCCAAAGAGGCAACACTTCAGCTGGGGGAACATCAAGGTGACTATGGAACTTTTCACCATGTCTGACACCCAGGTACTTTGAGATCCTGGTTTCTAGGGACCAGCAGGCAAGAAGCAGAGTCACCATTCTTTCAACATAATTAACCTTGATCATCGGGAAGTGATAAGGCTGCTGTTAAGCACTGGAGAGCAGAGAGGTATATCTTTCATACCCAGCTAATCCATTTGGAAATCCCTTGGCATTCCCTTGGCAGATTGTTTAGTCTCTCAGTTGTGTCTGACTCTTTTTATGACCCCATGGACTGTAGCCCACCAGGCTTCTCTGTCAATGGGATTTCCCAGGCAAAAATACTGGAGTGAGTAGCCATTTCATTCTCCAGGAGATCCTTTTCCAATACTTACAGTAAATAGTGTAGGAGCCGTGGCCTGAGAAGAATCAGGCGCCCACAGGCTCTCAGGCCGGAGGGTAAGATCATGCCACCACATAGGTCACTGAGTCCAGAAGAGGTGCTAGCTGAGGGTAAGGGGAATCTGGAACAGGTGACAGAAGAGGAAGATGAGAATCAGCTGCAGCCAGTCACAGTGGTGAGGGTGGCAGTTTGTCCACTAACTTTTCTCAGTTTCCTGCAGGAGAGGAGGCCCACCAGAATCCCGGAAGGGGTGCTCCCAGAACTGAAGTGAACTGGGGCTGGATGGCACAAAGGGTGGGCTCTAGAGGATGATGCCCGGTGTTGCCCAGACCTTATCCCTGTGACCAACACCCCCTTTCCCCCTCAGCTAGCAGCCGCTTGCTGGGAACTCCCTCAGCTGAGGAGAGTTACCTCCCCCCAGGTCAGACACCCGCCAGCCCAGGGCAGGTTGATTCCAGGTTATAAAGGCTTATTTCCACTGTTCCAATTCAGCACAACTCTGAAGGATCGGAGCTTCACAGCTCTCTGGCACCAGCTGAGGTCTTACTACTCCATCCCCCAACTAATCTCTGCCTAATCTTACCCATTTCCCTCCCCCACCCAGGAGCAACCCCTAATAATCTTCATCTCAGACTCTCCTCCCCAGACCATACTCAAAGGTGATGGGAATCAAACTACCTCCTGGAGGAGGGTGCAGTATCTACATATATTATTTGGAATTCTTCCTAAGGAAGACTTGCCCATTCCCCCCTAGTTATTTATTTTATGTAAGTATGTGTATGAGATTCCTGGACTGGAGCCCATTACCTTCGCGGGGAAGATGCATTTTATGCCTGGGCTAGCACGACCAGTCTTCCCGCCCCGGGACCCCGGCTGGACGCACCCGAAGTTCCGCCGCTTGCCCCCGCTGCAGGCGCATCCGCTATACAAGGATGAGGTCTGCTACGTCTTCCACCAGCGTTGCCGCCTCCTCGAGGGTGAGGTCCCAGGACGGCCGGGAGGGGACCTTGTTCCTCTACCCAGCACTAACCCCGACCTTCTGTGGGGTTGGGCAAGACTTTGAAACTGTGGGTCTCGGTTTCTTTGTCGGCGAAATGGGCCCGGTATTGAGTCTCATTTCTGAGAATTGTCAGGATTAAATGGGATGGAGAAGGCAATGGCACCCCACTCCAGTACTCTTGCCTGGAAAATCCTATGGATGGAGGAGCCTGGTGGGCTGCAGTCCATGGGTCGCTAAGAGTTGGACACAACTAAGCGACTTCACTTCACTTCATGGACTCATATTTACTTTACACTTTGGATTGTAATCCAATCTGGGTTTTTTTCACAGTGAGTATCAACCATCGCTTCATGGGAAATAGATGGGGAAACAGTAGAAACAGTGTCAGACTTTATATTTTTGGGCTCCAAAATCACTGCAGATGGTGACTGCAGCCATGAAATTAAAAGACCCTTACTCCTTGGAAGAAAACTTGTGACCAACCTAGACAGTATATTCAAAAGCAGAGACATTACTTTGCCAACTAAGGTCTGTCTAGTCAAGGCTATGGTTTTTCCTGTGGTCATGTATGGATGTGAGAGTTGGACTGTGAAGAAGGCTGAGCACTGAAGAATTGATGCTTTTGAACTGTGGTGTTGGAGAAGACTCTTGAGAGTCCCTTGGACAGCAAGGAGATCAACTCTGGGATTTCTTTGGAAGGAATGATGCTGAAACTGAAGCTCCAGTACTTTGGCCACCTTATGCGAAGAGTTGACTCATTGGAAAAGACCCTGATGCTGGGAGGGATTGGGGGCAGGAGGAGAAGGGGACGACCGAGGATGAGATGGCTGGATGGCATCACTGACTCGATGGGCATGAGTCTAAGTGAACTCCAGGAGCTGGTGATGGACAGGGAGGCCTGGTGTGCTGCGATTCATGGGGTCGCAAAGAGTCAGACAGGACTGAGCGACTGAACTGAACTAATGTTGATGAGTCTCTTCTATTTATGAAAGATTTCTGCTCCTTCATGGAGAGCAATCATGGCCTAAGCAGGAACAAAGGCCTTCTTCTCTTCCTGCTTCAGGATATTGTTTTTTTCTGGGGACATCAAGAACTGAACAGGTCCCAGCCAGTCATTACAGGGCCAGGATTTCCTCGGGTGTGTCTATCACTTAGGTCACACCAGCCAGACCATTGACTGGGGCTCCTTACTTTGATAATAAAGTTTTTTTCTTAAGGTGTCATGGCTCAAAACTAAGTTTTGTCCTTAACTATGAAAAGTCCTAAGCTTTTATCAGAAGGTATTTTATGTAGACTTCCTAAACATCTAAAATTTTTTAAATTCATTTTATTGAAATACAGGTGATTTACAATGTTGTGTAATCTCTGCTGTACAGCAAAGTAGCAAAGTGATTCAGTTATATATATATATATATATGTATGTATATACTTTTTCATATTATTTTCCATTATGATTTAATCACAGGGTATTGAATGTAGTTCCCTGTGCTATATAGTAGGACTTTATTGTTTATCCATTCTATATAAAATAGCTTGTATCTGCTAACCCCAAACTTCTAATCTATCCCTTTCCCACCCCTTGGTGACCACAAGCCTGTTCTCTATGTCTATGAGTCTGTTTCTATTTTGTAGATAAGTTCATTTGTGCCATTATTTTAGTGTTTACATATAAGTGATATCATATTGTCACGCGAGTGTATGCTCCTCGGTTCTTTGTCTCGTCACAACAAAGATTTGGAGCGACGGACATTAAAGCCCCCTCGGCGTGTCACAGCTCTCAGGTCTTGGATAGACCCTGTTATAGCTCTCAGGTCTCGAATGGACCATGTTATAGCTCTTAGACAAACCAGTGGCACAGCTCAGTGTTACAGCTCTATTTTATTTAGAAGATAGCAGGAAAATCCTCGAGGCGTGAGGGCACGTTGATCCAAAGACAAGAGGAGAAGAGCGCCCCGGCAGGAGAGAGAGAAAGAGAGAGAGCGCGAGAGTTAGCTTTGGCTCCTCTATTTATATGTTTATCTCTCCCTGGGCCTGTCCTATGTAAATTGGGCCAGCCAGGAGTGTTTTTTGTTTTACCTGAGGTCCTCACTCCGGTCCTCAGACCTTCTTTTGTTCTATTTTCGCAGGCTTTTTCCTTCCTTGTCTTTTAGCCACCGCCATTTTGGACTCCTTTGCCCTATTCTACCTACCTAACAATATGATATTTGTCTTTCTCTGTCTGACTTACTTCATTTAATATGACAATCTCTAGGTCCATCCATGTGGCTGCAAATGGCATTATCTCATTCTTTTATATGGTTGAGTAATATTTTATTTTATTGAGTAATATTATATATATATATACACACACAATGAACAGATGATCTTCTTAATCCATTCATGTCAGACTTTAAACATTTAAGGACTTGGCCAAGATGAATGAAATGCTCCTGAAGATGACTTGGATTCCAGCATTGAAAATCTGAGGGCAGGGATATGAGGAGCCACTTGTGGTAACCTCGGGTTTTCCTGTGTCCATAACTTTCTCAGCATTGCTTGCAGCAAGTCTGAACCAGCTGCAGAGAAGTCATCAGTTCCTTTCAGGCTGTTGCACAGTAGCTAAACTGTTTAATGCAAGCGACACAGAAATTAAGACAGAGGGCTCAATGTCTTCTATCAGAGAATAAGCTTTGCTTTGTATTGAGACCCAAACTGACCTCAAAGTCTTTACTGCTCGATGCATGAAAATAAGTAGATTTAAAGAAAAAGACAGGGAAAAAAACTTTCCATTTTTTTCACCAAGTTAAGGGTACCTTTAATTTCATTCAGCATTGAACTTTATCAAGGTTTTTTTTTTTTGCCTCCATTACGTCATGTTCTAGGAACTCGGGAGTTCGATGATTATAAATCTCAGAACAATGAGCGGATGGAAGAATAAATGGAACGTAAAAAGTCATACAGGTTATTGCCACTGGCTATTTAAAGAATTTATGAGTCAAGCCTATTTGACTGCTACAGAAGCCATATGGAAATACCTTAAGGCCAGATACATTCCTGGTTCATGGGTGCAGTAGAATGTTCTGGGATACACAGGTGCCTCTGTCCATCACATGCTCCCACATGGCCAGTCGGACTACACCTGGGCATCCACATTCCTACATGCTTAGGGGTGATGGGCTTTTCACCAAGACACCTGGGCATTCAGATTTTGATCCTGGTGAGCTGGAAGAAAGAGCAAAAACACAAGAACTGGAGGTAAAGCAGAGAGAGGTTAATGCAAGGGAAATACTCCTGTGAGTTTTGGAGTCAGTGTTAGGGTCAGTCTGCTCTAGAAGTTACTTACCATGTGTGTGCCTTGGTGTTCGCACCTGCAAAATGGGCTCTTATGAGGACCTGTGATGTCTCAGGTAAAGTGCCTAGCACAGCAAAAGAAGCCATTATTAAACAGTACTAAATTAAATAGAGCACCATATTCAGTTACTGGACTGTAACCCACCAAGCTCCTCTTTCCATGGAATTCCCCAGACAAGAATGCTGGAGTGGGTAACCATTCCCTTCTCTGGGGGATCTTCCCGACCCAGGGATCAAACCTGGGTCTCCTGCATTGCAGGTAGATTCTTTGCTGCATGAACCCTCAAGGAAACCCAGTGCAGGATAAATTAAATAGGGCACCATATTCAGTTACCAGAGCAGGTGAGAGGTACCGCCCCCTGGCTCCAAAGATCAGAATTCTCTGTAGAGATGAAGCAAGCAAGGGGAACTACTATCTCAGTTCCCCTGAATGTGGAATAAGCCTAGGTCGCCAGCATCACAGGGATTCCTAGGAGGCTCCCCTGAACTGTCGAGAGGCTGGTCTGCAGAAAAGACCTTTGTGTTGCCAAACGGTTCCCAGGAAGTGAGCTCCTTTGCAGATGAACAAGGTGAGCCTCTGAGCAAGGCCTGGCTGACATAGAGGCTGCCCCTGAGGGCAAGGACAGCAGGGTCTTCATTCTCTGACTCTATCAGGGCCTGGGCCCTAAACTGGACAGTAGTTCTGCCTTGTCCTTCCTTTGGCCTCACTTTCCTTAGAGGCCACAGCTATTGGGATCAGGCAAGAGCACGTGCCCTTGAGGTCCTGGTGCCCCTCGACTCTGTGGGTTGCAACTTACCTTCTTCTCACCTTTGGGCTGAAATGATGGTGGAAGGGGAGCGAGCAGTAAGTACCCCCATCCCTCCAAGTAGACTTCCATTCTAGCCAACTGCAGAGGGTGGTATGGGGGTGCCCACAAAAGATGTGTCCAAGTCCCAACCCCAGGTAGGGAGATGCCCTGATCGGGAAATAGGGTCTTAGCAGACACAGTTGAGGGTCTGAGGGTAGAGGCAATCGTTGTGGATTTCAGGGGGACCTAGTAGCTAAGATGATAAAGAATCTGCCTACAATGTGGGAGACCCAGGTTCTATCCTTGGATTGAGAAGATCCCCTGGAGGAGGGTATGGCAACCCACTCCAGAATTCTTGCCTGGAGAACTCTATGGGCAGAGGAGCCTGGAGGGCTACAGTCCATGAGGTCGCAGAGAGTCAGACGTGACTGAGCAACTAATTCTTTCAACACTTGAATCCAATGACAAGAGTCCTCAGAGAGAAAGGAGAGACAAGCTTGACATTTGGAGAAATGCAGGGAAAAAGCAGCTATACAGACGGGAAGATACAGATACAGCCCTAAGGCACAGGATGCCTGGGGCCCTGAGAAGCTGGAAGAGGCAGGACACAGCTGCCCTGGAGCTTCGGGAGGGACACAACTCCAGCTGGACCTTGACTTTCCTCCAGAACTTCCGGCCTCCAGATCTGGGAGAAAATACATTTTCATTGTTTTAAGCCCCCCACTCTGTGGCAGTTTGTTATGACAGCCCCAGAAAACCATCACTCCAGTGCCAGGTGCTTCCTGAGTCCATGTGCTGAGCCTGCTGTGTGAAGTGTCGCTTGTGTCCCTCTGGGGTGTGGAATGAGGGCAACAGGCTCCTGGTTTTGCCTCGCAGTGGTTGCACCTTTCTGGTGAGCAGCAGAAGGCCAGCTGGTGTCCCAGAGGCAGCCAAGGGTCATGTCTTGGTAGGAGCACGGTGCCTGTCAGAGGTAACAGCGGGAGCAGGGCTGGCAGGCACATCCCTGTTAGCATCAGCGATGCATTCACACTTTGGCATTTGGTCCAGTGAGCTCTGTGAGTCCGGAGGGTGGCAGGGGCTGTTGCGTCCAGCCAAGCAAGATGATCTTCTCTGTATGCATCCCCCGATCTCTTCAAGTCCGAGGTAATTTTAGCAAGTGGTTTCCCAAGAAAGACCCCTGTATTTTTCAGCATGTCTGTGTTTATAGCAATTCAAGAGAGGACTGTTCTTTTGAACAATACTCTTCCTATTATTTTTCTCTTTGGGGAAACTGAAGATGGGGAAGTCTGTTTAAAAGTGTTAGTCACTTAGTCAGGTCCGATTCTTTGTGACCCCACGGACTGTAGTTCACCAGGCTCCTCTCCAGGGAATTTTCCAAGCAGAAATACTGGAGTGGGTAACCATTCCCTTCTCCAAGGGATCTTCCTGACCCAGGGATCAAACCCAGGTCTCCTGCATTGCAGATTCTTTACTGTCTAAGCCACCAGGGAAGCCCAAAGATGGGGAGCAACGTCTCTAAATAGTAGAGGATGATGCTGGTAAGCAATCACAGTGGTAGGTAGGAGAATAATAATCTGTGCCTAGAGAATATTCCAGAGGCAGAGCTGTGAAGGATGCCAGCTGTGGGCAGTGTTTGCAAACAGCCTAATCATTTCTATAATGTTTTCACAAACATTTTCTTATCCAGGCTTAGCCACCCTGTGAGATAGTTTTCTGACACCAAACTGCATCAACTTCCCATTAAAAAAAAAAAAAGTGCTTCTTTTTCCCCTTTAGAAAAGTTGTTTTCAGCTACTGAGATGGCACACAGGATCTGCCATGGTGGGAAGTGATTGGAGATGGATTTTCTGCAGGTGTGAAATGAGCAGAAGGGTATTCTCAGCAGAAGGTTCCAGAATAACCTGGAGGTAGAGCTGTAAGATACCTGGCTGTGGAATACATCCCCGAATAAATACTCCCCCCGCAGATAGGTGGCGCTAGTGGTAAAGAATCTGCCTGCCAATGCAGGAGACATAAAAGACGGGGGTTCCACTCCTGGGCCGGGAAGATTCCCTGGAGGAAGGCATGGTAATCCACTCCAGTATTCTTGCTGGAGAATCCCATGGACAGAGGAGCCTGGTGGGCCATAGTCCATAGGGTTGCAAAGAGTTGGACATGACTGAAGTGACTTAGCAGGCAAGCACACACCCCGGACAAAAAGCCGTCGGGGGACAGGAGATTTGGTGGTCTGACGTGGCCCTGTCTATCATCCACGTCAAGGAGGAAGTGAGTTCTGGGTCCTGACAGCCCCTGTCTGTCTCTTCCCTGTGCGGTCCAGGCTCCACCCACAGAACTGAAGGTGGAAATACTCTCTTCCCTATTTAGCCCTGGGGAAAATGATTTACTAATTGGATTTGGGTGCTCTGCATCTTATCCTCACCAGGTCCCACCTTGTTCTGTGGCCTTTGGTCTGTCCCTTGTTAGCGCTCCTTTCTGTGAGGTGACCCCACTCCACCCCCGCTGCTCCCAGGTGGAGTAGCCGGGGGCAAGTTGCTGATTTGCTAATCTAAGTCCCCATCTGGTCTATGAAAGCACCACACAGCTGCGCCCGGGTAGGAGAAGCAAGGACAATATTTTTTGAAAGAAACCCAAAAGAAGTCTGATTGGGGTGCCTATTTTTACTCCTCTGAGCCGGAAGCTAAAAGGCCTCAGGTCATCCTTTCTTGTCCTAAATCTCATCGGATGAGCGCTAGCTTGTCCAGGGCACACGGCTAAGCAATTTTCTTCACCGGGGCTGCTTCTCTAAGCTCCATGTCCTCGCTGGGTGACACAGGAGAGACAGCTCAACAGGGGGAGGGGTTGAGAGCATCGCTCCCAGGGAGGCATCAGCTCAGTGCAGCGGCCGGAGAGACATGTTAACGCTCTCAGAATAAAGGCTTAATTTAAGACTCATCACTTCAACCCAACCAGTATTTAACAGGGTTCTGGAAAATGCCAAGTGCAGAGGCCGAAGAACATGAGTGGATGTGATCCCAAGAACCCAGCAACTTACAAGTGGAGGGTAGAGAAAGACTCAATTCTTTTACAAGTGCCCTTTTCCTACTACCACCCCCCACCACTGGCTGCCACCATGCATGGCATGTGGGATCTTAGTTTCCCAACCAAGGGTGAAACCTGAGACCTCTGCGTTGGAAGGTGTAGAGTCTTAACCACTGGACCACCAGGGACACTCCATCAGTGCCTTATAATGAAAGTGCCGGGTACACAGACACAGAGAAGAGTGAAAAGGAAAGGCGTTAGGGAGGGATTACAGAGCTTACTCGACGGACATGAGTTTGTGTAAGCTCCAGGGGTTGGTGATGGACAGGGAAGCCTGGTGTACTGCAGTCCATGGGGTTGCAAAGAGTTGGACACGACTGAGTGACTGAACTGAACTGAACAGAGCTTACTTAACAGGCTGTGTTGTCCCTGTTTACTTGTCAGTCCCATGCAGTAGGCTGAGCCCCTTGAAGGAAAATCTGTTTTTATAGAGAGGATCTTCCCACACTCCTGTGCTAAATACGGTGTCTGAATAAATTACGGGGCTGAATAAATGTTTGCTGAGTTAACAAAGGAATGAATAAGTGAGCAGATAGAGGGGAGATGAAAGTAAAATCATTTTGAACAATAGAAAGATTTACAGAAGATCGTGGATGGCAGGCTTTGAAGCTGAAATCTATCTCTGTTGCCAGTGTTAAATTTTGAGCAAATGAGTGAGAGTGTGTGTGTGTGTGTGTGTGTGTGTGTGTGTGTTTGAAAGAGAAATTTGCCAGTAGCATGGAGAATGTCTTGGAAGAGGGAAGACTTGGAGGAAGGGGAAGCCAATTAAGATATGGAGAGCTTTGCCTCTCCAGATTGAAATGAAATATTTTAGAAATATGTAAGGCTGGATGATAGCTTTGCAGATCTGTCTTCTTGGCTTGAAGTTTTCCCAGGTTGGGAGTGATGCAATGATATTAGCTCAAAACCACGGGATGGCTGCCAGTAGTGCTCAATGAAGAAACTGTGCCTGTAGGGTAACCTATATTTTTTGTACTTTTCCAGGCCGGAAACTTTGCCAGATGGTCCACGTCAGGAAAAACTGTCATGCCTTGCAAGGTTGTCTTTTACCCTTTTACTGCCAAATGAGAAAGTGATCTCTTCCAGAAGTGGAAGAGACCTGACACGTCCCAGGATCTGAGCAAAGTAGAAAGTGTATATGCCTAGATGGGTAGGGCCACCAGAGAATCAGAGCTCAGTGCTCTCGTTTAGTCACTAAGTCATGTCCAACTCTTTTGCGACCCCGTGTACTGTAACCCACCAGACTCCTCCGTCCGTGGGATTTCCCAGGCAAGAATACTGGGAGTGGGTTGCCATTTCCTTCTTCAGGGGACCTTCCTGACCCAGGGATCAAGCCTGCACCTCCTGCCTTGGCAGGGGATTCTTTACCACTGAGCCACCAGGGAAGCCTAAGGGCTTTCAGCACAGCCTAAACATTTCACTGACCATGAGATTTAGAAACGTTCAAAGGATTCGTTCGGACTTACCTCCTGTTTATTTCACTGTTGTGGGCAAGAGATTGGGCTCAGCGGGCTGAAATGTTAGCCAAGACAATCACTTGCCTCCCAGCGTCCTGTCTGCAATGACCCTTCCTCTAATCCATACCCCTGATCCTCTTAGGTGTCAACAACTTCCTGATCTTTTCTTGAGATGACTCTTGATAGAGCACTAAGATGGGTGGAGAAGATGTGGTCAGAGGGACCAGTAACCGTGTCCCCAGCTCAGGTTAGTCCTGTTGGGGAAGATGTAACGGGCCAGAGGGTCTGTGTCCAGGTTGTGGATGCCACATCCTGTTGTCAGCTAGAGGTGACCACCAGGAATGGCAGTTTCAGACTCAGGCTCCTAGTGGGGACTCAGCTGAGCTACCCAAAGGAACCAGTGTCCGCTGTGGATGCCAGAGCTCAGCCATCCTCTGTCTCCATTCCAAAGGCATCTGATAAATGGGCTATACAAAGCACCCATCAGGGCTTCCGTCCAACAGGTAAGAGGGACACAGATGCTCCTCAAGCTAGGGACTCAGTCAAGGTGTTTCAGAGACTCTCATAATATGACCTTCAAGAGTCTGTCTGAGGAAGAGAGCCGGTGTGCACTGGAAGATAGGAGCAGCAGGATGGTCTTTGCTGGGGCACTGCTGCTGTGCCAGGCTTGTCCTTTGCTCTGCTTATCACACACACACAGACACACACACACACACACACACTACTGCACACAAACACACACTACTGCATGCACACACCCTATTTCCAAGGAAGCATCTTTCAAGGAAGGATGTTTGGTCTTCATCCTCTCCTCCTGCTCACCTCGGGTAGAGGATACATCATCATGATGGGAAAGCAGCAAGACAGAAGGAACCTCCCTAATGATGAGACCAGAGGCCACCTGCATCCACATTCAGGTGGTCTTGGGGGAGTCAGCAGTTGTCAGTGATCAGGGAGGTATCATTCCCACCCTGGACTTTCCTGGACTTGACTCATATGCAAGGGACACAGACTTCTACCTTGTCAAGGCACTTTTACTTTGGGCTTTTGGTCACTGGCAGCCAAAGCTGATCCCGATATACTTTTTCTCTGCTCACCTTTACGCCTCACCCAGCGTCTGACACATAATAAGAACTCCGTGCACGTGTGTTAAAAGGACTGGATCTTTTTGCTTAACTCTGCGGCATGGCG
Organism: Aepyceros melampus; assembly: GCA_006408695.1. NCBI lineage: Eukaryota > Metazoa > Chordata > Mammalia > Artiodactyla > Bovidae > Aepyceros > Aepyceros melampus. The sequence continues at coordinate 388,523 of SJXQ01006964.1, read as the reverse complement.
TTCAGTACTGTTTCTTATAGATTTTGGATATCTGCCCAATGGAACTGATTATAAAACAATCAAACACACCATACCTTATGCATCTAGAGGACTGTTGCTCCCTTCCCGAGTCTATTCACCTTGGGAATCTGCTCATGTATCTTGATGATACTGCTTAAAGATACTGTTCATGTATCTTTTTTCTTTTTTTAAACCACCTTCTGTCACTGTACGTGCACAAGGTTTCACTAGAGACTATCCCTGGTTTCGCTGTTGAGATTGTGTGACCCAGAACTGGACACTGAGCCCTCTGGATCAAAAGACTGGTTCAAGGATGGGCATGTGATCTAGGTCAGGCTTGTGGGATCTAGCCCAGCCAGGGATTGAACCTGTGTCCCTTGCTTTAGCAGGTGGATTCTTAACCACTGGGCCACCGGGGAAGTCCACGTGAGGATTTCTACAACTGGGATTTTTCAAGAAAGTAATTTTATGTGTGAAAAAAAATTTCACTGAAGTATAAATATACATACCAAGCACACAAATTATAAGTGTATGACTTAGTAAGTTCCTCAGTCTCTTTTGATCTATAGTGTGGCCTTTATCCTATTTTTTTCCATTGTACTTTGATAAACAATATATTTGTCATGCAGCATTTCCCATGATGAATGCTTGGCTGATAATTTCCCCCTTGGTGTCATTTACCATGTTGCTCTCTTCTCTATTTCCTGTAAATTTCTGGTTGCATCTAGAGCCTTATCAGATGAGGTCAATTCTGGGGTGAGACCATTTCATAAGTGCTATTGTTTACTGGGCTGTCTCCTTCTCCCAGCATCTTTTGAAGGTGGATGTGATTTTTACAAACAGGCAAAAGCCAGTTCCTAAATGAGTCTAGTAAGCAGGGTAGGTGATCATGTTGGAGAATGGATGGTTTGAGTTGAAAAACAAGGTGTGATCAAGCAATGAATGATTTTCTTGTGTGACTGGTAAACTGGCCCTGAAGGGAATTCTAAAACAGTTCCAAAACTGTGTTCTGCCCTGGCAGCGTCAAATGCACAGCCACCCAGGGTGACTAATGGGAACGGAACAACAGTGACATTGATGGAGAAACTGTATGTTGGCTATAAAACCAGCCTTCTGTGGGTGGACGTGCGTGCTGTCCCTCTTTAGTCATTAGCTCTTTTTAAGAACCCCCAAAGGTCTCAGTGTGTATCACACTTGTGCTTCGAAGTTGGAGCCCTGGCCGAAACGCCAGATCCGCTTGTCTTAGTTCCATTGCACACCTGGACGTGTTGACAAGATACTGCTGGGTCCCACCCAACCCCTCCCCAGCCCTGGCATTTGCCTCATCTGCATTACTCGGCGAGAATGTGGTCCGGGCACTGCAAACGTCAACAAAAAACGAGGAAGCTCGGAGAGCCTCCTGAGCCGATCAGACAGGGACGGTTGCTAGGGAGTGGGGGAGGGCTGACAACGGGGAGTGGGGCAGGGGGCCTGCCAGGGCCGTGGGCGCCGGCAAAGCCGGAAGGCCCCAGCTGATGCCTCGCAGACTTTCCAGTTTCAAGTCAGCGGAACTCCCCTGGGTCTCGGCTCACCGCCGGGTTTTTTTTGTTTCGGCCACCTCCGAGGGGCTACTCGCGGGCCCCGCCCCTTACTCAAGACACGCCCCGTGATGCAGCCCTGGGCGGGGCCAGGCGCCTTTGGCCCGCGGCGCTTCTGGGCGAACGCCGGCTCCGAGCACCGCCCACGTCCGCCAGGCGCGGAGTCGGCGCCTGCGCAGTTCGGCTGGGTCCCCGTTGTCAGCCCTCCCCCACTCCCTAGCAACAGTCCTCGCGCCCGCCTCCGCCCCTCGGCCGCCTTCGCGCACGCGCTCCCCTTCCGGCCTCCTGGCCCCGCCCTCCCCGTCACCCGTAACAACCGCTCGAGCCTCGCGGGGCCCCTCCCGCTCCCGCCCCCGCCG
>SJXQ01006964.1:355665-385729 GCA_006408695.1 Aepyceros melampus | reverse complement strand
CCCGAGAAACCGCCGCGCCGGGACCCCCCTCCCCGGCCCCCCGCCAGATGGAGCCGAGGGCCCGGCCGCCCCTCCAGCCTGCTTGGGGTGGACTCGTTGAGTCCGGCCATTGGCTAGTTTTAAAGCACCGATTGTCGTGCAATAGAGGGCTGCCCTCGTCCACGGTGCCGCTTGGCCGTTGTAACTCCGGATTCCCATGTAGGACGTTGGTTTGGACCAGAGCATCCGAAGCTGGGAACTGGCAGGAGTTCAGAAGCTCGGGAATTACCAGGTTCTTGAGCGTAGTCGCTTCGGGTTCTGCCAGGCAGTGGAATCCCAAATGGGTGTTACCGGAGTCTTAACCGCGCATTCCTCTTTTTTTTTTTTTTTAACATTCTCTCCCCATCCCTACAACCCCTTTGCATACCCAGTAAGTATCCTCTCTTTCTGTGGAAGATACCCTAAAATTAAATTTTCCTAGTTAAAAATTTAAAAGGTTATCGAATTCCTGCTGTGCACCAGCATTATCAGGTTGGCAAAACTAAACAGAACTCTATCCCAGCGCACCAGGACCTGCCAGTCCCAGAATCAAGATTAATGACGGCATTCCAGTTGATTGTGGTGGATTCAGGAGTTTTGGCTCTGAGTCTCTTGATTTTAAGATTTCCCCGGTGGCTCAGACGGTAAAGCATCTGCCTACAATGAGGGAGACCCAGGTTTGAAACCTGGGCCAGGAAGATCTCCTGGAGAAGGAAATGGCAACCCACTCCAGTACTCTTGCCTGGAAAATCCCATGGATGGAGGAGCGTGGTAGGCTCCAGTCCATGGGGTCGCAAAGAGTCGGACACGACTGAGCCACTTCACTTCACTCCTCTTTTTAGATCTGGAAGTCTTACAGTGTTATCTCACCCTGAACCTCACTTCACAGAGGCGGATCTGAGTCCCGGGAAAGTCAAATGACTTGCTTGAGGTGGTCCCGAGTTACTCTTTAGCAGTTTTTCTTTAGCTGCCAGATGTAGCTGTTTGCTGCCAGAACCTGGTCTTCTGAGAGGTATGTGAATCATACCAGAGAAAGTTCCAGATCTGTTTAAATGTAATTAGTATGGGTAGGAATCATGAAATAAAATATACCTTTGTAATTTTTTCTTTTATTACAGCTAGTCTTTGGGCTCCTTGAGGATATTCCGTTTTGTACTTTTGAATATCCTCTCATCGTACTCAGCATAAAATAACTTTCTTAATGATTATCCTCAGCGGGACAGGTAGGCTCTTTGGATTTATTTTTCTTCCTCCCTTTTAAATAGGGACGTGAAGTCCCATAGAGGGCTCCAAACAAAAGTGTGTTTTTCAGAAAAATCCAGTTTAGGCTGAGGCCAGCCTTTGAATGTGCCCCTGGCAGAAGGATTCTTGACGGGTGAAGTAGGCTTGAGCACTTAGTTGATTGTGTCCTGATATTACAGCTCTTTGAGGCTGAAAAAGTCAGTGGAGCCTCTAGCCAGAGGGCTTGGAGTGTCTGCCATTTGAAGACTGATCCCTGAAGTTGTAGCCTGCGCAGTTAGAAAATGGAGATTGGCAAGTTTCCTTTGAAAATAGCTTTTGAGGAGTATCCCATAATTTAAGACACAGTAGTTTTTTTTTTTTTTTCCACTTGTATTTTTGTGTGTCCTGGGCTTAATATCTTGAAGTGCCACCATTTTTATTTGGCTTCTCATGGAATTTGAAGAGAAAATGATTCAAGAACTAATTGTATGGGTTATTAGAATAATTGAATCTCGGCATTTCACTTGCTGGAAAGGACCCAGGGCAGCCCCAGGAGAGGCGGTGAGGCTGGTAAGGTAATTGAGTCCTCCAGCCCTCAGACCAGTGCTCCTTCCCTCGCTCCACTTGGACTTTCTTCACCTTTTCTTCCTGTCTTCCTGCCTTACTTTGCCCTTGTATAATTAAGCATCATCTTTTGACTTTTGTGTGCATAGAATTATGATCTATTGAGGTTCCTTAGACTGTGGTATGTTGTGTAAATGCAAATTTTTTCATATCATGGTTATTTATCACAAATGTTTGTGTTTGTAGGTGTGAAAGGATTGCTGTTTTATTGCAATCATGGTGCAAAAATACCAGTCACCAGTGAGGGTGTATAAACACCCCTTTGAACTGATTATGGCTGTAAGTACTTTTCAGTTTACTCTCTTGCATCTTGTCTTCTTAGCTGTCCAAATTTGATTATCTGTTGCTCCACTTTTAGATACTCTTGTTTTTATGCTTATGAACTTTTGCAAGTTTGTGAAATTGTTTTTAAACTATAAGTCTCTGAAAATCAAAATCTACATTAAAAAAAAATTTATCTCAGGGTTGTGTGTGAATTTCAGTCAATTCTCCTTTTGAAAATACAGAAGTGTGGAATTGTGACTAAATAATTCTTTCTCTGGATTTTGCTCCTTTTTTGTTTTTTTAAGTAGAAAAGGGATGTGAAGAGTGGTTTTTTTCTTCTGCTGCTCATTTAGATTGAGGGTGAATTCACTGTATGAAGCTGAGCACTGAAGGATGGAGCTTAATTTACAAGATTCTAAGGACTGTGCTGAAATGAGCTTCCTCCACTAATATTAAATTCTTGAGTCATATTAGAATTCCACAAATAGGGTTTTTAAAAGTCTTAATTTTCTTTGTTATTTACCTAAAGAGATTGGCTGGAAATAATAATTTCATTAGAGGCCAAAAAAAAAAAAAAAAAACACAAAAAAAACCCCAGACAAACTTTATCTAGTCTTTTTTAGATTACTGTAAGGTGTCCTTTCCCTTGGCTTCAGCTCATGTACTTTTTCAGCTGGTCAGAACTCTGGCTCTGGATCCAGTTTGACTTTGTGACACTTCTTACTGCATTCTTTCAGTTTCTAAGTGAACAATTCTTTTCGCTAAGAGTGGGACACGACTTAGCAACTGAACAGCAGCAACAGATCCTTTTTCTCCCCTGTCTCTTCTGTGTTACTGTTGAGGTGTAATATATAACTGGAGGACGCCTTGGTTATGAAACACACCCTGACGAAACTGCCACTCCGAACCAGAACCTTTCAGCCCAATGAGAGACCCTCACTCCTCCTGGTCCCTTGTAGTTAGCCCCTATTTTGACTCTGACCAGGGATGACTTTCTGTGTCCTGTGTACAAAAACTCAAGTGTTTTTGCATCTATCTGGCTGGCTGCTCAGCATCATTTGTGAGATTTATCCAGATCAATTTAGTTTTGGAAAACAACTCAGGTCCTCTCAAGGGAACAATTTAGATTTAGGGCGTCTGTTTCTTAAGTTGAGGTGTAATTTACAGACAGTGAAATGATCACATCAGGTTTACAGTTTGATCAGTGTTGACAGAGAGTGACATGGATCTCTATCAAGATGCAGAACCATTCCCTCCCTCCTTTACCTCAGAAAGTTCCCTGGTGCCCCTTTTTTGTCAGGTGTGAGATTTGTGTGAGGGGGGTGTATTTTTTACTTCTGTATTTTCTTTCAGTCCTAGGACTGTTCAGTGTTCTATGTTAATGGCTTACCAGGAAGGCTTGCTTCCTGTTTGCTGGGTGGGTGGTTTGGTCATAAAGAGCAGAGATCCCATTGTGGCCTGAAAGGGGGGGTATATTGTTGTTAGAACACATGCTGTGTGTGATGGGATCCTGCAGAAATCCAGGAATGTGAGCCTGCATGGGCTGAACTCCAGGAACCTGGCTTGAGGGGAGGGAGGGTGTTCCCAGCAGCAGTTGTCCCCAGAACTTCACCCTTCACCCCGGGACTCTGCCTTCGCCACTGACTGCTCACATGCTTTTTCAGCTGGTCAGAACTCTGGCCCCAGTTTGACTTTGTGGCCTTTCTTGTTGCCTTCTTTCAGTTTCTAAGTGAACAATTCTTTTCGCATTTCCTAGTTCAGATTCTAGAGATACTTGATCCGGTCCTCCCTGCCACCCACTGCGGTCCCAGGATGCTGGCTGGCCTGTGGATTCCTTGTGGGGCTTGGTCACCTGTCCCTTTCTGGTTGGCAAGGGCTGGCGGTGCCAGGAGATTAGTGTGGGGCAGTGGAGGACAGTGAGCCTGGGAGATGCCCCAGGGTGGACGGGACAGGCATGGGACGGTGCCTTAGGTTTTCCATCACGTTAAGGACGATTTTTAAATATTGCTGCAACTCTGATCATTTGAGGCAAAGGCTAGTCTCTTAGGCAAACACTTGATAATAAAGAGGTATTTTGCTTGCCTAATGTTCAGCTTCCTTATTTTCCTTTCTTTACGGTTTTCAAAATGCTGTAGTTTGCCTTGTCACATTTATGCAGGGATTTACAGAAGAATTTGAAATTGAACTTCTCAGCCACCCCTCAGTCTTTTAAAATTAACTGGTTTTTCACTCGTTTCTGTTTTAAGCAGTAGTAAAATTTTTTGACTTGGAAGAAATGATTTTTTAATCTGAAAATGAGATATATTACCCTTTTCCATCCAGATTTAGGTAGAAACTAGAATGTAAAGTCTAGTGATTTTTGTGGTATCCCTTGTGCTTTTCTCTCTGTAACTGTACGACATAAAATCCTCAGTGTTTTCCTTGCTTTATTTTTCTCTTATTGAGGAAAAACAGAAGTACAAAAGAGTTAACTCTGAAATATTCTTTTCAGTTTATTCAGAGTGAGCAAAGAGGCGTTCAGTTAACGCAAGAACAGAACTATAATTTGAACAGAAATATTCTTGAGACCCTCCGAAAGTGACTGTGCTTCAGTAGTCACAGCAGGTGGCAGTGGCAGACGTGTTCGTCAGGTGGCCAGTTTGTGGCATTCACAGGCGACCCAAGTCCTGACTTACAGGGTTGTGTGACGACCGTGACACCATGCTGTCCTCCTAAAGCCTCTGTCTGTCTTAACCAAGAGTTCTGTTGTAATTTAGAATTGCCAGAATATGAGGTGGGAAGTGCCTATTTTAGTAGTAGGTACACGGTAGGAATCAAGTAAATTAATTATTTTGATTGATTTAATGACAATCTACCAATTGTTTTAGGGTCCGTATACTTGATAGAATTAAGAAGTCATCTAAGAGTTAATGGTAAACAAGCAAAACTGGAGTGACTATGTGTCAGCAGGCATTTGTGGCAACTTAGGGGCATTCTGTTGTTAATGTGAGCCCAGAAACAGTGGTTGGTGCTTGAATGAGTTGAGAAGTGCTCCGGCTGAGCCCCCTTTGAGGGTGAGGAGTCTGAGGCTCAGAGAAGAGAGAGCTTCTGCAGGTAGTTGGGGTAGTGTTTGCTGTTCTTTTTTTTTAGAATGTGTGTCCTGGAATGTTTGTGGAGGGTTTTTGTCCTTGAATAGTGACCTTTCCAGGCTCAACCAGAAATGTTTCCTGGGGCTGCTCTGCCCAACCTGTGGGAGGAGAGCTTAATCTGTGAAGGACATTCCCGTCGCTTGTGCCCTCCGGTATGTCTGTGGTCTCCTCTGGCCTAGTGAGGTTACCTCCGCAAACGGACTTGGGCGGCAGGTGTGGTTCTGAGATGCTTGGATTTGAGTGTTTCATTTGGAAAGTTCCGAGATAAAACACTGATTTCAGAGTGTAAACATTTTCAGGTCCGGCTTCCTTCCTCCTGGCCTTCATGGCCTTTCACAAATGATGCAGAGGAGAGTGAGTCCATGGAGCAGAGGTCAGTGTGGGGTGTAAAGGGGGGTCAGGGTGCAGGCGAGACCAAGGGAGAGGAGGAACTGGGAGCCATGCCTCTGTGGTCACGGCGGCGGGGAGGCAAGGATTCCGGTTTCTGGTGCTTTTCTCGGCTGGGACAGCTGCCCCTGGACTGCTGGAACATGTGATGGCAGAGGCCGTGCTGCTACTCTTGTGCAGCCCCGCTTTATTTATTAGCTTCTTTGTCTGCCCTGGGTCCTCCTTGCAGCATGCAGGATCATTAGTTGCGGCATGTGAACCCTTAGTTGCAGCATGTGGGATCCCGTTCCTTGACCAGGGATCGAACCCCGGGCCTCCTCCGTTGGGAGCGCGGAATCTCAGGTCTGAACCACCAGGGAAGTCCCAAGCTCTGTTTCTCTTTGGGCTTCCTGTCACCTGACAGCTCTGCTCACATCCACTCCCTGAGTTCCCTGTTCTCTCCATCCTGTCGTGGACTCCCAGACCGTGTTGGCCATCTGGATCCCTAGCCATGCACCTTCTAGATGGTGCCCTCGAGTCACAGATGTCTGCCTCCCTCTCCTGAGCGCTGCCTCCTCACTCACATGCTCATCCCTTTGGGCCTGCGTCCTGCTGCCGGACGGGGTTCCGCCTGTCAGCCCTCTGGGGAAGTGATCGCTCTTATCAGTCACATCTGTTCTAAACCGCTTTGCATTTTCTCCAAGGCCCTTCGTATCCTGCCTTCCCTGTTCAAGCTTATTTCATAATTGTGCCAACTTCCCAGCGTGAATGTTTCCATCTATTCTGTGCTGTCCCTGTTTGCCACTGTGTCTTTTCCGGCCCCCCACCCGCTTCCTTTCGACACTTCCTTCCTTGCCTTAGATGTTCTCCCCATCTAATCTTGATCTTAGCTGGCCCACCCCTTGCCCTGATGGCAGCTAAGAAGCCCTTCGTGTTTCTCCCCCTTTCCTCTGACTCCTCCTTCATGGTGCAGTCAGTGGTAGGTGGTTTGTTTCTTTTATTCTCCAAGGTGCCCGAGTTTTGCTCTCTAACTATTGTATGTGTTCCTCAAGGGCAGAGACTTTGTTTTTCCCTTGTTCCCTCCAGTGTTGGTACCAGGCACACGTAGGCACTCAGATATGTTTGATTGGCTGGTGTCCATTTGTTCCCTTGAGTTCTCTGTGTGAGGACTTGGGAGGTAGGTCTGATGGTTGAAGCTCAGATCTGTGATCTGTCTTCAGGCAAGGGCTCTGTGTTTTCTCCATAGAAGAGAAGTAGCAGGCTGTGAACCTTCAATTAACCAAGGCCTCCTAGAAGAGCAAAGCCCTTTTGTGATGAAGTTGGCTTTTTTTTTAACACCTTCATAAATTATGCAGAATCCATTTGACAAATTTTGTAGTAGTTTAAGTGGTATGATTTTACAGGTTGAGTAACCAAGAAGCCCTCTTTTTCAGCATGCACTTGCTGACCGAGTGGCTCCCACAGCAGCATTTGCCTCTGTTCCTCTCAGTCTCTTGCTCTCCTTTGGTTTGTTTTGTTCTCTGGTTTTTTTCCTTCCTCTTTCCTCAGATATCTCCTGTCTTCCTGCTGAGACTAGAGGATGAAAGAAGATTTGCTGTGATTCTGGGTGCAGAGTTGGGCCCTGCCTCAGACTTGCTCTGTAACCTAGTGACTGGGCTGCTCACCCGTGTAGACTGTTGGGAGGTCTGTAGAACTAAGCAGACCATGGACGTGCCAGTGGGAGAGGCAGGGCCTGGAAACATCCATGGCCTCCCCCTTCCCTTTCTGAAAGCCAGCCCCTGTCCCACGTCCAAATGCAAGGTGAAATGAATCAGCAGAGTCATTTGTTGACATGTCGACTATGAATGTGTGTCCCTTTAAAATAGACCTTTGTATTTATATGTAAACCTTACTTCATCCATTCAGTTTATGCATCAGGACAGTTGGGGAGACATGTGGGGGACCCTGGGGTGTGCTTGTGCATCGCAGCACTGTCTAAGGAGGGCTGTACACCAAACGCAGTCCAGTCTGCTCTTTCTAGGGTGAGGGCAAGGTGCGCAGAAATCTGAGAGGTAGAGCCCACCCCCCCCACCCCCGTGCAGCCGTTTCCGGGCTGTTCCTCTGTCCTGCTGGAGCCCATCTGGCTTTGTCCTCTTGCTCCATGCAGATGGCTGCCCCCTGAAGCCCCATGTGCCCATCTGGCCCTCCTCCTTGCCCGAAGATACCGGGAGCCCCCGACCCCTCTTCCTGATTTTGTTTTCTTCCGCTGACCTGAATCCTATGCGTATTTGGTTTGTACCTTTCTTTTAGTTATGAAATACTTTCATTCCATCTTTTGTTTTTCTTTTCGAAGCATGTTCTTTTCCTCTCATTCTAGATTTTATTCCTGAGCCTTTTTATGCTTTCCAAGTTTCTGATAATTAGGTGTGTTATTGAAATACATCTTTTTCATTAATGGAGGTATAGTTATATCTTCAGTCAGCCTACTATGCAATAGAATTTATTTTTACTCAAAGGAATAAGCATTTGAGGGTCACCAGCTTAAAAAGTGTTGTTCAGTCTAGAAGTGGAAAGAACAATCCAGTTTTTCTGTTGATACGTTAAGGATCCTGGTCAGTTTATTAATAGTGAGGGAGATTGTACTCTTTTCATTTATCAAGTTTTTGAATGCCATAGTGTAAATTTTGTTCCATTTAGTAAAACCTGGAATGTGGTCAAATTTACTTAGCTTCGACAGTGAGCAATCATATTGTGCTTTCATCACACACTATTTTGTACAGAACCAGGCTTTTTCTCTTCTAAACCCACTCTCCCAACACGTGATGCCTCCTGAATTGCTTTTAATGTGCTAGAGTGAAGATAGCCGTGGTTCAGTAGGGGATATTTCAAGAAATAAAGCAGGATCTGATTGAGCTCCTTGCCTTCTTGATTTACCTGTTTTTGTCAAGGGAAAAAAAAAAAGGGTAAACCTTGTATTATAGAAACTTCAAGTATGCAGAAATAGAAAGGAAGGTTTGATAAATGCTGCTTGCCCATGGCGTTGCTCCGAAAGCATCAACGTTTTGCCAGTTTGTTTCCTTTATTCTTTCCGCTTTCCTCCTGCTGGTGTATATAAAAAGCAGATTTCAGGCATCTTGTTAACTCTTCCTGAAACATACCTTGCACTGTAAAGACTTCTTTTTTTTTTAATGTACGCCTTTAGCTGCATCAAGTCTCTCACTGGGGCACTTGGGCTTCTCTCTAGTTCTGGTGCCCTTGTGGGGTCTTAGTTCCCCATCCGGGGATCGAACCCACGTCCCCTGCACTGGACCACCGGGGAAGTGCCAGGACCTTTTTCTTTTTAAAAGTAACCACAGTGTCATTATCACACCTGAGAAGAGGACTAATAATTCCTTGACATCATCCAGTGCCAAATCCTTGTTCAGACTTTCTATGCCAACACAGTCTTTTTTTTTTTAAACCTTCTTTGGATCCTCCTTCAGATAAACCTTAGCGTTCATTATTATATTTCTTCAGCCTCCTCTGTTCCCTCACATCCTCCTCTCCCTTTGTTTCCTTTCGTGTCATCGCTTTGTTACAGAAACTGGGTCATTTGTCCTTTCAATTACCTTAACATTTTGCTGATTTAATTGTTCATTACGGCCAGTTGGCACTGGGAGGAGTCCCAGACCTCAAGTCAGTCAATTCAGCTACTTTTTAGCAGCTTTGTCTAAACATTTGCTGATATTGCTGATAGATATTGAAGCCAGCGATTATCCTTTGTAATTTTGAGTTGCAAATAGGATGCAAAGCATTTTTTCTCAAATTAAACTGGATCTTTCCAAACCCACTTCGTTGATCCTACTGTTTATAGAGAGCAGTTGAAGGGAGTTCCTTTATTGGCAGATCTGACTAAGAGACTCCCTGTGTAGTGTCCGTGGTAAGAGCTTGGGGACCACCGAGGTCCCCAAGGACAGGCCCAAGGAGGGGTCCCAGGCACCCTGGCCTGTCCTTTGTTCATGCTTCTTGCTTTACAGCCCTGGATGGGGATGTCAGTCTGGTTTGGGAAGTGCCCAGAGATTCAATGAAGAGAGAATTTTTGATGGGCAGGTGTGATCATTGATTTTTCTTGATTTTTAATCTGTATGAGTGAAAACAGTTTTATATACTTCTAGTGGGATAATTTTACATGTTGCAACAGAAGGCATGTATTGCAGTAATAAGTCCCTTGAAAGGTACAGTTGATTTTAAGAGTACTGGCCTAGTTTTATTTGTTGTTGTTGTTGTTTTAAAGAAAAATCTTTGTATGTATGTATGTAGATTTATGTAATTATCACCCTGTAAGATAATTGCTGCATATATCATGATGTGTGCTGAATCCTTTTTCCATTCAGAAATCTGCCGTGTTTATTTCATAGCTCTCTCCTGCACGATTTGCATTAGAATATTCCCGGTGCACTGTTCACACGCGTAGTGCGAGTCTGAGTGAGGGATAAGCGTCCGGTGCCTGAGCGTCTTGCGTGTTTGGCTGGATGACTGGCGGAGCTTCTCTTCCTCCTGGCGCTCTGTCCCTCCCTCTGGTCACCCTTGCTCTTTTTTTTACTTGACTCACTTCCTTGCTACCTCGGGTACAGATGGGCTTTCCTCTAATGATAACTTGTTTTGCTATTTCAAGACCCCCTAGTTATTTAGCTGGTTTTGTGTTTTCTGGATGTCACAGTTTTAACTTGCGGTTAATGCTGTATTATGAATATCCAGCTCTTTTACCCGACATCCCTTCCTGGCCAGCCTCATCTAAACCCGTGGCTTCAACTGTCAGTTTATAAACCAAAGCTCTCAGGGCTCACCCTCAGCCTATACACAGGTGCTTCCAGGTGTCTAGCCAGCTCCGTGCTTGGAGAGCCCCACCTGGCCATTCCAAGGCAGACTTAGTAGGTCTGAACAGTACCCACCCTTCCTCGTGCCCGCACAAAGAGCACACCCAACGGAACACACGCAAGCATGTTAACAACAATAAGATTCCTCTGGAAAGCTCTGCCTTTCCTCTGGACTGCTGCTTCTGAGGAGTGCCACCACAGTGTGCCGACCCTCAGCCCTGGAGCCTAGGCACCCCTGAAAGCTCCCACCCCTCCAGCCCCAGTGATGGCCGGGCCCTTGCCCATCCAGGGTGTCTGTTGACTTGGGTCTGAGTCGTCTCCTCTGACGGTGTGGGCTCAGCCTCCAGCACAGCTTCCTTCACGTCCTCTGGACCCTGTATCCTAACCCTGTCTGCCCCACTCGCTTTTTCTCAGGGTTGCTGACACCGGGTCTCCAAGTTGGGCGTCTGACCGCATTGCTTGCTAGTTTAAAATTCTCAAGTGGCTGCACCCCATCTTCAAGATGAATTCAAATCCTTAGCTCCGTCCTGGCTTCTAAGCCTCCTCGTAGCCTCGTCTCCACAGGCGAGGCCCCCACATGCTCCCTGATCCTGTCTCTGGGGTCACTGGCCGTTCCCCAAGTGTGCGTCTGTTGCTGGCTTCATGCTGGAGGGCCTTTCTCCGTACACACACACACACACACACACTATGGTTTGTTTATCCATTCTTTCATCGGTGGACAGTCGAGCTGTTTCCACTTTTTGGCTGTTGTGTTTACTGTTTAAAGTCTAGTTGACTATTATATCACCAAAAATAAGTGCACCTCTCTATAGATTTTTTTTTTTGTCTCTGAATTCAACCACTGTATTTTATTCCACCTGTTCAAGATACAGCTCTAGTTTGCATCTCACGGTTGCCTTTGCCGTTAGTTCATAACAAAGAAAGAACAGCATCTGAGAGCAGGTGTAGAATGCTGAGCTGGGGGGATGCACTGTTGGGGGGCTCCCACCATAAAGGAAGGGATGTGGTAGAGAAAAGAGAAACGAGCACTTCACAGTCCATGAGGCACAACTTGTGTAATAGGCGTTTAATAAACGGTGCTTGATAGATACTTTCTTGATGGAGCAGACCGACTCCTGGTATCAGCCTACTGACGATGGTGCGTTTATTCTGGTTCATGAGGCCGGATAATATTTCCATAGCTCATTACATTCTTTTATGTGGGCAAACACATGGCATCTATAAAAGCTGACAGCTGCAAGTCCCTGGAACACCAAATGCTCTTCTGAAGTCCACGGACTCATTTTTTACACTCTGGAAAAGTGAAACAGCACTCTGCCAGATCCAGCTTCATTTGGAGAAGAATATGCAAGACTGCTATTTTTATTGTTGCATATACTCAGCTTGCTATTAGAAAGTTTTATGGATTAGAAATAGTTTTGGAAAGTCCTGGCATGTTTTGGATTCTGTTGGATCATGAATCAGTCACTTGACTTTTAAATTTAAAAGACTAAGAGAAGAGAAACCCTTCGTAACACTTCAGACATTCTTGTTTGCCTAGGGCTCGAGTAATTGTGGCCTGTGAAACATTTGTCCTTCAAGATTTATTGACAGTGACAGATATCTTAAGTATAAAGATCTACTTAAAGATGTGTGTACCTCTGTGTTTTCTGACTAGTATCCTTTAACTTTATAACTGGGGTTGGCTAATGTTGTGCTTTTCATTTCGATATACCATGGCCTTCTTCATCCATTCATCTGTTGATGGACATTTAGGTCGCTTCCGTGTCTTGGTTATTGTAAATAGTGCTGCCATGAACATAGAAAAGACGAATCTTCTCAGACTATAGTTTTCTCCAGATACATGCACAGGAGTGGGCTTGCTAGATCGTATGGCAACTCTCGCTTCTTAAGGAACCTCCATCCTGTTTTCCATTGTGGCTGCACCGGCTTACATTCCTTCCGACAGTGCGACCGTGCGGGAAAGTTTCCTTTTCTCCACACCCTCTCCAGCATTTGTTATTTATATACTTTTTAATGAAGGCCAATTCTGACTGGTGTGAGGTGATGTCATTGTGGTTCTGATTTGCATTTCTCTAGTAATTAGCAATGCTGAACATCTTTTTATGTGCCTGTCGCCCATCTATATGTCTTTGAAGAAAATTAGGTCTCTTGAGGTCTTGTGCCCATTTTTTTGACTGTGGTTGTTTGCCTAAGAATACTGGTTTAATGGTTGAAAGCAAATACAAAAAGAATAGAGGTGGAATTAATATGTAAATGATGTGTTTGGGCCAAATGTACGCTAAGTTCCTCTGCAGACAGGGGGCTGTACAAATAAAGACTTAAATAGAAGTGGTAGGAGTGGTGAATCACCAAAGGCGTCCCTTGGTGAGGGCCTGCCAGTGTCCCTTGGTGAGGGCCTGCCAGGTTTGAAAGCAGCCGTGCCCTGCTGCTCAGTTCCATGTTGAAGGAGGACTTCGTCTTCAACAAATTGTCATCCTTCTCATTAAATGTATATTGTGTGTTTGAGTTTTATAATGGTACGAGTTTTTGCCTAGTTCGTACATATTTAAGTAACATTATAATGAAAAATAACTGGTCAAAAGGTCCATCTTTTAAAAGGGATTACTCAAGCCATTTCTCTTTGAGTTAGAGGTTTGGCTATACTTTCATGAATTCCAGATCCATCAGCTCCTTAAATAGGGTTTTGCTTGACACGCAACCAAGGTGGAAACCAACCAGAGGTTGGAGAGGGGGATAAACATTCAGCTGAGTGGCTTGTTGGCTCAGCTGCTCTTGGGTAGTGGGCAGCCCTTTCACACGGTAGGTCATGAGTGATAGCTCTTTGACATTGTTTTAACTGAGTATTGAGTGGTGAGGCTAAGAGTGGAAACTTGGGATGGCAGTGTCTTCAACTTCTGCGTCTGACTTGGAGCTGTGAAAATTGACACTCTGCTTCATCACCCTTTGGGAGAATGAGGAGGGAGGGGCGGAAATGTCCTTCTGTAAAGTGTGTGATTCTTAGGGTCATGTTTCTTTTTCATGATAGAAATTTTTGATTGTGAAGTCCTCAAATCAACTGTATTATGTTTTGAACTTAAAGCTTAAAACTTTTAAGTCTTTCATTAGAGATTGTTAGTTGTATAACCAGAGGCTAAGTAGGGCTGGAG
This sequence comes from Aepyceros melampus, assembly GCA_006408695.1. NCBI lineage: Eukaryota > Metazoa > Chordata > Mammalia > Artiodactyla > Bovidae > Aepyceros > Aepyceros melampus. The sequence continues at coordinate 372,124 of SJXQ01006964.1, read as the reverse complement.
CCATAGAGGGACAGGAAGCAATTTCCAAACAAGTTCTGCCTTCAGGGGTCTTCTTTTCTCCTGGAGGGGAGTGGTGGAGCAGGCCTCTGTGCATGGCCTTGGGCACCCCGTGGGCAGCTGAACCCAGTGTACAGCCTGTTGGGGAGATCTGGTTGCTAGGCCTCCTGGGGGGGGTCCCAGAGCTGAACCACCGTGTAAGAAACACTTAAAGGACATCTAAAAGACCCAGGATTAAGGATGAGCCTGTATGGGTTCAGTGTGCTGCTGTCTCTCTCACGGTTCACACTTACAAGGGTAGGCTCTTCCCCCACTCTGCCCCCTTTGCTGAGATGTAATTGACGTATAACATTGTGTGTGTTTGTGTGTGTGTGTTTTAAGTCACTTCAGTAATTGTTGACTTTGCAATCCTGTGGATTGTAGCCCACCAGGCTCCTCTGTCCGTAGGATTTCCCAAGCATGAATACTGGAGTGGGTTGCCATTTCCTTCTCCAGGAGATCTTTCCGACCCAGGGATGGAACCCGTGTCTCTTACGTCTTTTGCATTGAAAGGCGGGTTCTTACTAGCACCACCTGGGAAACCCTTAGTGTTTGTTTAAGGTGTGCAGTGTAATACTGTATGTACATTGTGAAATGATTACCGTAAAAGTTGACATCCATCACCTCACAGTTACACATTTTTTTCCCTTGTGATGATAACTTTTAAATCTCTTAGCAACTTTCAGATGTATACAATACAGCGTTGTTAAGTATAGTCACCATGCCAGATATTACATCCCCAGGACTTACAACTGGGACTTAACTGTAGAGGTAGGCACTTCTCTTATTCCACTTTACAAATGAGGAAACTGAGATTTAAACTGCTTGCCAAGTGACCTGGCAAGCAGTTTGCCCTGACTGCCTCACCCGCTGTCCGTGGTGCAGGTGCCACGGTTCTGCGTGGCTGCACACGCCCAGACCACCTGCAGCTTAGCTCTCCTCCACACAAACCCGGATCTCGCTTGTCAGCAGGACAGCCGTGGACCCTGGGCTTTTCTGACTTTGGACAAAGCCAGCTTGCCTCCTTTGCTTTGAGGTTCCTCCCAGTCCTCCTCCCCCAGCCACCTTCTCCCTCCTGCCTGATCTGTGCTGACCCGGTTCCCAGCCAGGCAGTAAGCTTCCCCCTCGTGCTCCATCTTTGGTGGCTCGCAGCCAGGCTTCCTCTTTCTGTAACAGAAGGCTGGCGCTTGTAGGCGGTACCACTGAGATACAAATGAGGGCCTGCTGACACAGGAGCCCAGGCTCTGCCTTCTGGCTCGCTAGTTATTGTCTCGTCCTGAAGTGACAGTGCTGGAGGCGAGGAGGGAAGGGACGCTGCGGGCTAGCTCAGCCCAGTACCAGACAGTTGGGTGGCGGGCGGCGGGGAGGGAGTGGCTCAGAAGTTGCTAGGAGCTGTGAGTTTAAAACAGTTTGAGGCCATGCGTGCTGGTGCACTTGGGTAGACAGTTGTACAAGGTTGCCCGGGCGGCGAGGGCTTTGTCCTTGAAACAGTAGGTGATTCTCCAGGGCTGTGGGAATAGTCCAATGTTTATATTCATTCAAGCCGAGATGGGAGCTGAGCCATTGGTTTCGTGACGGGAGTTCTTTCCCATCCAAGCGTGTTGTGTTTCTTCATTCTGTGGAACATGTTACTACCATTAGCGTTAAGCCTGATTCAGGGCTCCCTGTAACCAAAACCTTTCAGGGAATTCTTGTTTCCTCAGCAGTCCCTCTCCCCCCACTTATTTTATGAAAGTTCTCTTTCGGCTTTGATTATGTTATCTTCAGGGCCGTATCTGCTTCTAGCAACTGAGTTTAGTGTAGAATTAATGAGTTATATAACTAAATCAATATATTTCTTGTATTTTCTTCATACTACAGAGGGACTATTTCACTCTCAGTCCCTAAGTTGAAGTGGTATCATTTCTATCTTTATTTCTGTTGACTTTTTCTTTTTCCTTATAGAAGCAGACCTCTGTGATAGTATTCACACCTGGTTCCTTTTTTTTTCTTTTTTTTTAGTGGGCTAATTATAAACTTAGAATGGTTTCCAGCCAAGTCTCATCTTGTGTTTTTAGGGCCATGGAAGATAAACTTGTCATTTTAGCCTGGTGAGCAAGGATTTTGAGGGTGAATTTTTTTTTTAAGCCATTCACATTAGATTCTCTTCTTCTTTCTGTGCCAAGTTAATCAGTTCTTGGACTGTGGGTGGCAGTGTCTTTGCTTAGTGATCAGACGCCTTTTCCTCTCCTTTTGAGTGTTGTACGAACTCTTTGTCAGGGCTGCCAAACACTCTTCCGTTTCCTTTTTCTTAATCTTCTACAATTCTGCACATCAGAAATGAAGAAACTAAGATGAAATTGAAGATGAAGAAGATGGATTACTCAGCAATGCCGAGTAAGCTTCCCAGGGCCCTCTCTGGGACTGGAGCTGGGTCTTCTCTCCCAGGGCCCATCCCCTGAGAACGTGACGCTGCTCTGGGTTCAGATTCCGGGGCTTGACTTCTCTCAACCTCTGTTTCCTCATTTTAAAGTGGGGAGAAGCTCATTTTGCAGCAAGAGTCTGCCTGGTGCGTGCATTACCCTTTGTGAACCCGCTTGCCGTGGCGTGAAGGCGCCCCTGGGCGAGTGGCGCTGGGGCTGCTTCTGCTTTGTTGCCCCCTTCGTGAGAGCTCTCGGTGGGGACGGCCCTGGTCTTTCCCGCCTGCATCCTGGGTGCCTGCTCTGCAGTGCTGTCGTGGGAGAGAATGTTGAATAAAGGATGTTATGAATTTCTCTAGGTTCTTCTTAGAAGAACTTTGTAGTTTTCCAGTAGCTCAGGTAGTTAATAGGCTATTCCCTTTGGCCAAGGTGTTACTTGACTCCTTTTTTTCTTCATATTTAATAGATTATAATTTTTAGAGCAGTTTTAGGTTTACATTACAGAAAATTGAGCAGGTAGTACGGAATTTCTATATACCCCTCTACAGCTTCCCCTGTATTAACATCTTGTGTGGTGTGTTTCTTTCATTGGTGAGCCAGTGTTTATATGTTGTTATTAACTAAAATCTATCATCTCCATTAGGATTCACTGTGTGTTTTCCAGGCCTCTGGGTGTTGACAAATGTCTAACGTCCCATGTCCACCAGGACAGTTTCCTCAGAGTGGTTTCTCTGCCCTAAAACTCCCCTGTGCCCATCCTTCATCCCTACCTCCTCTCCCCAACACTTGGCAGCCCTTGGTCTTTTTATTCTCTCAGTAGTGTTGCCTTTTCCGGTTATCAGAGAGTTGGGATCGTACAGTCTGCAGCCTTTTCACATAAACTTCTTTCAAGGCTGTAGTCATATAAGTTTCTCTCACCTCTTTCTGTGGCTCCATAGTTCATTTCTCTCTATTGCTGAATAAGACTCCATTGTGTGGATGTACCACACACAGACTGTTTATCCAGTCACCTTTCGTAGGACATCTTGGTTGCTTCTTGTTTTTGGCAATTATGAATAATGCCTTGGTGCTGCTTTCCTTTTCACTTAACCTTGAGTTTCCCTGCTGTGCTGATGATGGCAAATCAAGCTTCTTTATCAGGAAATACTGGTCACTATTAGAAATGCTTCCCAGAGTTGGCCTGCCAATTAAAACTATATGGATTTTGTTTTTATTGTTTTTTCCCTACTTTATTGAGATGTAAATGACAAATAATAAACTATATCTTTTAAAGATATATAATTGGATGAGTTTTGACATGTGTATACCTGTGAGACCATCACCATAGTTAAGTTGCATTGTGAGTCAGCCAAGAAGATCAGAGCAACTTCTTGAACTTGAAATGTGGCTAGTGAGACTGAGGGACTGAATTTTAATGTTGTTTAATATTTAATTAAATTTAAGTAGCCACGTGTGGTTGGTGTCTGCAGATTATAGAAGAGGTGGCTCCAGAGAGCATCTGTTCGTTGGGTAGAACGGTGGGGGTGACCCTCCTCATTCACATTCATACTCTCCTCTCCTCCCCACTTCTCTCTTGGGTTAAATGTACGTAGTCAGATTTCTGTGTGTAAGTTAGAAGTGCATTTGTTGAGACTCCCTTGTACAACAGAGACCAGTTAAGTACAAGTGATAGTCCATTGGCCTTATGATCCTTTCTGTTTTATTTCAAATTTTTATCCTTTACTGTTTTGATTGGTTGGCGTGGGAAAATAATTAAATGGAACCTGTTACAGTTAATCACTTAGATCAGGAGTGGGCACACGACAGCCTGCTGTCTGTTTTTGTTCAGTAGCTCAGTCATGTCTGACTCTTTGCGACCCCACGGACTGCAGCACGCCAGGCTTCCCTGTCCATCACCAACTCCCGGAGATTACTCAAACTCATGTTCATTGCATCGATGATGCCATCCAGCCGTCTCATCCTCTGTCGTCCCCTTCTCCTCCTGCCTTCAGTCTTTCCCAGCATCAGTTTTCCTGGCGTCTGTTTTTATACACCAGCTAAAATAGGTCTTTATATTTTTTAGCGGTTGGGAAAAATTCTAGACTGTTTCATGGCATGTGAAAAGTGTATGAAATTCAGATTTCAGTCTCTATATATACAGTTTTATTGGAACCGAGCTCTATTCAGTTTGTTCACATATTGTCTATGGCTGCTTCTGTCCTCAAAAGGCAGAGTTGAATATTTGTCACAGACACTGTCTGGCCTAGAAAGCTGAAAATATTTACTGTTTGGCCCTTCACTTATGTGAAAAGTTTGCTCACCCCTGTTAGAATTTTGAAGGCCTTTATGCAGAAGTTGGAAATTTAACTTGAACACTGACCTTTTGCATTTGATAGAAAGTTTGATAATAGAGGATAATCAGTTGGATTGAAGCTCATTTGTTTTCGTTTGAAAATACAGTCACTGCTCTATCTGGCTGCCTCGGGTCTTGGTGTGGCACCCGGCTCTCAGTGTGGCGCACAGCCCCTGGAGTCTTGGCGCGTGCCCTTAGGTGCTCTGCCACATACGGGATCTTAGTTCCCTGATCAGGGGTCGAACCCTTGTCCCCTTGCATTGCACTGGACCATCAAAGAAGCCCCTGGTTGTATTCTAAATAATGTATTTATAGGCAGAGGAATTTGTGAATGAATGAATACATTTTAGAGCCCTTGGAGCCACAGTTCCCAGAGTGTGTTCTGAGGCGCCCCAGAGCACCCGTGGGCTGTAGGACAGTCTCTGTTTTTGAGGAAGCACCGTGATGCTCCACATTTCATAAACACTGCGCACTCTTGGTTCGGGGTAGTTCACGGTTTCGGGATCACACTGCACTTCCTTGGATGGTGTTGAGTTTTGTGCAGCAGGAACACAGAGCAGCGGCAGCGGGAGTCTCAGAGGAGCGCGCACCCTCAAATCACTCTCGCTGTTTAGGACTGAAGCAAAGACATTTTCTCCTTCAACTTAAAAAGGGTATTACTTTTCAAATGGTTACTAAGTTATTAAGACCCAAATGCTTTTTAAGTTGTTTGGACCCGTAATCTAATAAGTGGTATTTGCTTTGGCCTTGGGCACCGTGAAAAAGTTATCGAGATTCCAAGTGTGCCATGAGCCCAAATTTGGGAACTTCTGGCATTCTGCACCAAGTGACAGTGCTTTAAGGACAGATGACTCCAGAAAACCGATCAGAAAGGTCATGCATGGTTGACTTCAAGATAATAAACCCACTGGAAGTATGGAGCCCCCAGGCTGCTGTCTGAAATGTCAGTCTTGAGATCTTTCAGAAACATGAAGCAGTTTGGACAAGTATGGGCCTTAGTTTTCTAATCTAAATTAACAGCCCAAGATGCAGTTAGGCAAGCATACTCCTTTGAGTTTTATTTGAAAATCCAGTAGCTCTGTCAGTCTGTTAAAGCGTGTTAACAAAAGTTCTTATCCTTTAACAAAAGCATTTCATATTTAGAACTCTTGGAGCAGAGGAGTAGATGTGAGTAAAAGGAACTGTGATGTGTTGATGCAAAATCCCTCAGCGTTTCTTCCAGGGTCTGCCCGTCCCCCTCTGTTGTGTAGAGTAATACACAATGAAATGGCTCCTTTATCAGAAGTAAACAGAGCTGGTGAAATCACTGTGTGCTAACTGTGAGGGGAGGTGTTGGGAGAAAAGGATGTGTTCCCGGTTTTTAAAAAAACTGTCTAAAATATTTGTAGTTGCGAGCGTTTTGGTGCATTCTGTGTGTGAGCTGTGCTCTCACCATCTGTTCCTTTAGCCATAATTGTGCCTTCCGCAGTCGTCATACAGTCACATTTCAGTGAGAAGACTCTAGCAAAGAAATCAACTTCCTTTGTTGGGTTGCATGAGTCTCTTAAATGCCCTTTCCTTGGACCTATGGCACCATGGGTTGAACTGAAATCTTTCTCAGGCTAAATACTACCTCTGGAAAAAGTGTGTTATTGGGATCATGGAATCTAAGGTTGTGTAAGATGAATTCATAATTTAAGCTTCAGATATGTTTGATCTTAGAGGGAAATATGCAGGTCAGGAAGCAACATTTAGAACTGGACATGGAACGACAGACTGAATCCAAATAGGAAAAGGAGTACGTCAAGGCTGTATATTGTTACCCTGCTTATTTAACTTATATGCAGAGTACATCATGAGAAACGCTGGATTGGAAGAAACACCAGCTGGAATCAAGATTGCTGGGAGAAATATCAATAACCTCAGATATACATATGGCACCACCCTTATGGCAGAAAGTGAAGAGGAACTAAAAAGCCTCTTGATCAAAGTGAAAGTGGAGAGTGAAAATGTTGGCTTAAAGCTCAACATTCAGAAAACTAAGATCATGCATCTGGTCCCATCACTTCATGGGAAATAGGGAAACAGTTCAGACTTTATTTTTTTGGGCTCCAGAATCACTGCAGATGGTGATTGCAGCCATGAAGTTAAAAAACGCTTGCTCCTTGGAAGGAAAGTTATGACCAACCTAGATAGCATATTAAAAAGCAAAGATATTACTTTGCCAACAAAGGTCCGTCTAGTCAAGGCTATGGTTTTTCCTGTGGTCATGTTTGAATGTGAGAGTTGGACTGTGAAGAAAGCTGACCACTGAAGAATTGATGCTTTTGAACTGTGGTGCTGGAGAAGACTCTTGCGAGTCCATTGGACTGCAAGAGATCCAACCAGTCCATCCTAAAGGAGACCAGTCCTGGGTGTTCATTGGAAGGACTAATGCTGAGGTTGAAACTCCAATACTTTGGCCACCTCATGTGAAGAGTTGACTCAAAGGAAAAGACCCTGATGTTGGGAGAGATTGGGGGCAGGAGGAGAAGGGGACGACAGGAGATGAGATGGCTGGATGGCATCACCGACTCAATGGACATGAGTTTGAGTATACATCAAGAGTTGGTGATGGACAGGGAGGCCTGGCATGCCCCCTGGCGATTCATGGGGTCACAAAGAGTCAGACACCACTGAGCGACTGAACTGAACTGAGAGGGAAATAACTTGGGGCAGATTAAATTTTTATATGTATCTTTGTAGTTTTAGTATATTCATTATATTTTCTTGTTTGATCTTGCTGGCAGGTGCCAATCCTGTTGCTGTGACTTGATATATTGGTCCATCTGAAGACTGGGAATGGAGGGCAGTGACTTGGGATAAATACAGAACTTACCTGATGTAGTTGTGTGTGCCATTTTACCATGGTTCGTTTGCTAGTCTTGTACTGCTTTGAAGATAGCTAATCTGATTGGGTTGTCAGTAAGTAATTGTATGAATGAAATATATGTTATGACTAACTGAATTATAACTTTTCCTTCAAAGGGCACAGATATCCACAAATTTTGGTTTTGTTACTATCTTGTTAAGTATGAGCAGTTATTCACAAGTAGCATCTGATTTGGAACCCAGTTTCCAGATGGAGTGCACGGGCCCACCCAGGGCTGAATTGTGACCGCACAGGGCCCCTGGGATCCCTGGGTCGTTGTCACTTTTCATATCTGCAGTTGGCTTAGAGGGCCATCTTGGTTTGAGTTTCAGCCACAGACTCATCCAGCTTGGCTGACTTTTGGTTCTACTCCTGTTCCCCCCAACCCGGAATGTTCCCCTTCTCCCTTCAAGACCCCCTGCAGACTACTGCCTTGAGAAACCTCTGGAGCCACCCAGCCAGGGTGTGGTCAGCCCACCCTGCGTTGCTCACCTCGCCTTGGGGGCCCCCTGCTGCCCTGTGTACAGGCGCATGTTCCTGTGTCTCCCACTTGTGTGTTCTCTAGAACCTTGGCATAGGGCTGCATATACAGGCCCTCTTCACATATGTGTAATTTGAGAGGCAGAATTAATAGAAATAAAACTCTGAGGGACTTGGATCAATTTGTCACATTTTCTTGATGGGTTGTATATTTTTTTGAGCACCAGCAACCCGGGTTTAATCCCTGGGTCGAGAATATCCCCTAGAGTAGGAAATGGCAACCCACTTCCAATATTCTTGCTCAGAAAATCCTGTAGTCAGAGAAGCCTGGTGTGCTACTGTCCACAGGGTTGCATAGAGTCGGATACAGCTGAGCAACTAACAGTTCACTTCATGACTTCAATTTCTAAGAGAGTCTAAAGCGACAGTTAACTTTTTCACTCACTGATTCTTCCAGTGTAAACCTGACCTGTTTATGAAGGTCATGTCTGGTGCCATAGGATAGCCAAGTTTCTCCATGGAAAGCAGCTGGCTTAGTTTGTTGGCTAAATTGAGTATGAACAGAGTTCAATTTAAAGGTGGGTTCTTTAAATGGAATTTCTTTCAGGTGGGTTTTCCTGGCAGAATGCAGTGTTAAGCTTATTAATTCACAGGTTGAAATGTCTTCACTGAAATATGGCTTTCTTTAGCACAGTACTAGCTTTTAGTATGTCACAATTGCATTCAAAGGTTGGTTAAAAACGAAAGTACTGTTGCCAAGCTCCCAAATTGCAGGCTCAGAAATCCCTTTTGAAAGAGGAAGGGTGGGTGTCGGAAGGTAGGAGGGGAGCTGTCACCGAGAAGTGGCCCTCCTCCCAGAGGCGAGTGGAAAAGACCATAGGGCGGCTTTCACCGTGGAAACGACCGCTGTGTTAGAGAGAGCCAGCAAATGACTACAGTCGTCATTTTTCTTCCAGAAGTAGTTTTTCCTTTTAAGAGGAAACATCAAAGAACATGCCTCTCCCTCTGAAGCAATTACTTCTGGAAGAGTTACTTTCCTTCAGCCTTTCTTGGTTTTTGTATTAGATAAATATTGAGTGTGATTAGGAAATGACTTGATAGTACTGCAGATAGTTGGCAAAAAAAAGGCATTTGAAAGTTCCCTTGGCTCTTCTTTCTGATGCAGTGATTGGAACCTGGTGGTGGTTGAAACGTGGGGTTCTTCCTCACTTCTGGAGATTTCCTCCTGCAGAAATAAAATTGAAGGCCTGCAAGTGTGGGCTTTTTGTCCCAAATAGGGTTTTAAAAATAGGGTCACTTTGTAAAATCGGGATTTAGAAATCAGAAGCTTGAGTTCCCTGGGCCTGTGTCTCACCTCTGAGTGACAGCAAGCCTCTGGGGGGTGGCCCTGTGAGGAGGCCCCCGTGGACTGCACCCCTGGCCTCTGCCTCGGGCTGGGGCTGTGGGCGCACCTGACCTCGTAAACAGTTTCACGGGTAAAATGCGACAGTGTCGCACTTAATCAGTTATGTACAGAGGCACTGTTGGTTTTCATGTGAATTTTCCCTGTTAATATTTTCCCCAAATTTCTGTTTTGGAAATTTTCTATTAAAAAAGTTGATAAAGTGTAGTTAGTACCTTACACATTTCACCTAAGCTAACACGTTTGTTTTATTTTGTTCTTTCCCACATATACACCATTTTCCCCCCTCAGAATCACTTGAAAGTAAGCTGTGTATATCTTAACACTTTTGCCCTAAATACTGAAGAATAGACGTTCTCCTTGTAACTGTCGTTATCACAACTGAAATCTGACACTGATAGAACACTACTACTTAATATGCAATCAATACTACTTAATATGGTCACATTTCCTTATCTGTTTTCTAGAGCCATATTTATTCCAGTCCAGGAGCCAGGGCAGCATCGCATTCGATAACCCTGCCTCCCCAGTTGCCGTACTTCTGGACGCTCCCCTGCTCTAGACACTCCCCTGCTCTGGACGCTCCCCTGCTCTGGACGCTCCCCTGCTCTCTCTGTTCATCAAGACACTGACAGCTTTTCCTTTTTCAAGTGTTTGGCCACTCCCATGGTATATGGGACGTGGGTTCCCAGACCAGAGACTGAACCCACGGCCCCTGTGTTGGAGGGCGGAGTCTTAACTACTGGACTCACCAGGGAAATGGACAGTTTTTCTTTTTTAAAGGCCTGGTTGCTTTGCAGAGTATTCCGTAAGTTGGGTTTGTCTCGTGGCTCCTCTCGATCAGCTTTAGTTCGCCATTTGCGTCCTGAAGACTCCTGCGCGTGTGTGTTTCCGCTGCGTCCAGCAGCCTGTCCAGTTGGCCCAGACGGTCATTCGGTGGAGGTGCTGTCTGCTGGGCCTCTCCATGACAGCGCTTCTCTTGTGCCTGTGTCACCTGTAACTGGCAGGGTCACACTCTGAGGCTGTGGTGTCTTCCAGCAACTCCCTTTCTGTAGCCTCCCTTGATGATCCTTGCTTGAGTCTGTTATTATAAATTGATGGTTGCAGAATGTGGCTTTTCTAATTATGTCATTCCTTCTGTGTTTATTGGATGATCTTTTTCTGTTAAATTTCCTTCCCTGCCCATTTTTCTTGAGTATTTCTATATGGTTTATAATGCTTTATCACGTTTTTTCTTGCTGGTGCTCCAGTTATCCGGGGATTGACAAGGGGAACCCATTCGGGCTGGTTCCCCATCAGTCATTGAGCACTTTCTTGGTTTCTGGTAAGAAATGCTTCAGACTCACCTTGACCTTTATTTGCTCCAGACTTGTAATCAGCCTTTCTCCAAGGAGCACAGCTTCCTTTTTAGTAGGGAGTGGTATTTGGAAAATAGGAACTGGATGCCAAGATTGCTTATTGCGGCTGAGGTGTCATATCTTCTAGGCCCTTCCAGATAGAGCTAGAATGTAAATGCTTTTGATAAAACATTTTAATAGAATTAGAATGCTTCTAATTTTCAGAGGCTTCAGAAACTTTATAGGTTTTAGTTTGTGCTGAAAAGCTAGGGTGGTGGTGGTTTAGTCACTAAGTCGTGTCCTACTCTTTGCCACCCCGTGGACCGTAGTCCGCTAGGCTCCTCTGTCCATGGGATTTCCCAGGCAAGAATACTGCTGATATCCTGAGCAGTTTCAGAGACTAAAATTTTGTCAGCTTCTTTCAGTCTTCCTTTCCCTTAATCCTCTAGAAAGTTAAGAGTTTTCTGTGCTAACAGTACGCAAAATTCATTAGCCTCACATATCTCCTAAAGCTAAGCCAGGGTAAGTGAGCACAGAAACACAAAGCTGGATTCATCGATTTATTTAGGAAGCTCTTATTCCATATTTCAGAAGATGTTTATTGAACAGTGACTCTGTTTCAGACATTGAGTAAGGTCCTTCTTCTGGATAATCACAGAGAAGTAGGACTTGGTCTCTGCCCTGTAGCCGAGTGGAGGGAGGAGGCCAGATGCTTACTAACCACTTTCCACACAGACTGAGCTTTGGAGAGGAACATGCCGATTCTTGTGCTAGTGGCTCTTTAGCCCGGATACTTCAAATACTATCTGGTTGGGGCGTACCGAGGTGAAAATGAATGTCTCAGCGAATACGAGTCTATGTGGAGGGATAGATTTACAGGGAATGGAAAGTTTTTTCTGTTTTAAATTCAGGGCTAGCCTGTATGGATAATGCCTTATGCTGACCACTCTATTTCAGGAATTTAAAGGATGTTGTGGGTATTTTGCAAATTATATAATAGGTACTTAAGTGGTAGAGGACCAAGTTTAGGTTGCTTCTTGCCAAGGATTTGCTCTACCCTTTATGTCACTAAGAAGAATTGTTATTTTTGAAGCCCTTGTAGTCTCAGTTTCTTGACATGTCATAGTGCTGAAATGTACAAAGCCTTTTTTTTTTTAATGTAGGAAAATTTGGAGGTCAGTTTAGACAATGTCAGTGTGTAGAACAAAGGATACTCAGCATTTTCTTTTTCTAGAATTGTGTGTGCAGTGCCTAATACTAACAAATTTTGGGGCCTCATTGAGGCCTAAATTATCTGAGATACGATCTCAGCAGTTGAATAAACTTCTTAAATGTTGTTTATTATAAAGGGCATGAAGGGAATTTTCCTGTGATTTATATCCCATGCTAGCAGTTAGAGGATTCAGAATATATTTGAATGAAGGGGAGTAGATAAGTATGAAGAATGTATTTTCAAGTCCCAAAGTAAAAACATTTAAAAAGCGAATACAGTTGGTCACCACGTGAGTTCTGCCTCCCTTCCAGACCATCTGGTCACATGGTGGCATCCACTCCTTTCCCACAAGGAGGGCAGCTCCAGGAAGGCAGGGCCTTCTGTTGGTCCTGGTCCCCCCTCCACACACACACACGTACCATACATGCACCCACCCCGGGGGCCCGGCCACATGGTGGGTGCTGAGCAGGAGCGTGACAGTCCAGGTGTCACAGCGCAGGTCGCCAGTTCCCTCCTCTGCTGGCTGTGGGTCCCTGCTCATCCCGAGGGTTCCTCAAAGTCGCACTCCTGGGTTCTCTGTCCTGAAAACGCTCTCCCCTCATCACTGACCATGCACAGACCTTTCCACGCTAAGGCCCAGTGTTCATGCCTCCTCTCCCTTGAAGACTTCCGGAGCCTCCACCCCTCCAAGCTGTTAACTCTTTTCTCCTTTTGCCCTTAGAGCACTTGCCTATTCTTAGGACATTTGTGTGTTTCCCTGACTCCATTTCCTGAACTGTCTGCTTCCTCTTCCCCTCCCTCACATGTTGCCTAGCTTGGTGCCTTGTAAATAACATGGACAGCAGGAGTGTGGCATACATGTTTCAGACTGGGGAAACTGATGATGTGATGGAGAGAAGATGAGACACATACAGAAAACGAGTCACTTGGAATGAAATGGTCATGAGCATCCTGGGTGGGGGAGCTGCCCAGTTGCTCTGGTGTTACATAGGGTTTCTTGTGACCGCTTGTGTAACTTCTCCAGACTGACTTTTCAGCATGATAGTGCTCTGAAACTGCTCCTACTGTTTTAGAGGTAAAGTCAGTGCAGTGTGTGCCACTTCCACACTGATTAATCTTTTCAGCACCGTAAGTTTCTTCCTCAGATCTGTGCTTGGTTGTCATTAGTTTTCAGATGGGATGTCTCGGTTCCCCTTGCCCTGTTTCTCCTGCAGCCTCCGAGGGGAGTGGCATCTGTCAGTCACCTCGGTGCCTGTCCTTATGGGGAGCAGAGCTGAGAGGCGAGCCCTGGGCTTCCTTTTTCAGGTGTCTTCTTGCCGCCGTGTCCTGGGGTTTCCTGCTCACCCACACCTGCGAGCCATTGGATGCCCTCAGATATCTTCAGATCAGTGGTCCCCACGGATGCTACGGAGCAAACCAAACCTGGTGCCTACGTGCATTTTCTAAAAGTTTGGACAAATTATATAGCAAATCTTGTTTCTTTTAAGTTTTTGTATTTTGAAATAATGATAGACTTATAGGATATTAATAGCATATTATTCCCAGGAAATATTATGAAGCGATTCCACATGCTCTTGAGTCACTTTCCTTCCAATAGTAACATCCAGAGACTGTCGGTCAGCGTCACAACCAATATGATGGTTGAGCATCACATCCAGGATATCAACACAATACAGTCAAGAGACAGAGCGTCTCCCAAGGGTTCCCCTCCTGCTACCGTATTATAGTCACACCCACTCCCCTCTCGCCCCCTGGCAACCACTAACCTGTTCTCCATTTCTATAAGTTTGTCATTTCAAGAATGTTACAGGGACTTCCCTGGTTGTCCAGTGGTTAGGACTCTGTGCTTTCACTACCAGGGGCCCACGTTTCACATTTGATCCCTGGTCCTGGAACTCAGTCCTACAAGCTGCATGATGCAGTCAAAAAATAAATTTCTAAAACAACTTTACAAACATATTTAAGTTCATAATCCATTTTGAGATAGTTTTTATAAGAAGGGGTTCATCGAGTTCCTTTTTTTTCCCTATGGATGTGTAATTTCTCCAATAATATTTGTGAAAAGCCCATCCTTCTTCCATTGAATTGCTTTAGCAGCTTTGTTGGGGGAACACCAGTTGGGGGCACATTTGTGTGGGTCAGTTTGTGGCTCCCTGCTCCACCCACGGAGCTCTGTGTCTTTCCCTCCACCCGTGCCTACAGTCTGGATTCCTGTAGCCGCAGAACGAGGATTCATACTGAGATGGGAAGGGGAGCTTCCCAACATAGTCTTCTTTTTCAAAATTGCTTTAGCTATTTTCGTTCTTTCGCCGTTTGGTGTAAGTTTTAAAGTACTCTTGTCCATAAGATGCAAAAGAAAATCTTGCTGGGATTTTAAAGGAATTATGTTAAACCTCTCTATCCATATGGGGAGAATTGACATCTTTACTGTGTTGAGTCTTCCAGTCCATGCACACAGAATGTCTAATTCTTTTTTCAAATAATGAAAGTTTAAGGTATAAAGATGAAGGTAGCTGTGATGTAACTGTTGGTATGTATGAAGAGATGCCTTTATTCCAGGGAGACCATCAATGCCAGACTGCCAGGCTGTATCTTTGTTCAGTTTCTTTTTTTCAAAATTGTATTCACAGGCCTATGAAAGGAGGTTCCCTACGTGTCCTTTGATTCCAATGTTTGTGGACAGTGACACTGTGAATGAATTCAGGAGTGAAGATGGGGCTATTCACGTTATAGAAAGGCGCTGCAAGCTGGATATAGATGCTCCTCGGCTACTGAAAAAGGTAACTGGAAAGGACACCTTAAAAGTCAATCCCTCCAAAACCAAAATGAATTTGTGCTTATTGCTTCTGTTGGTTGCACTTGGGTGTTATTCATTAACCCTTTTTTCTTTCTGTTTTGAAGATTGCAGGAGTTGATTACGTTATTTTATCCAGAAAAACTCACTGAACTCTCGGGAACGTACTTTGCACATTGAGGCCCATAACGAAACGTTTTCTAATCGGGTCATCATTAACGAGCACTGCTGCTACAGTGTGAGTAGCTGCACCTGGGTGGAGGTGGGAGGTGGGGGTGTGATCTTCTGAGAGCCATCCGGCCCTTGCGTTAGGCATTGTGTGTCTTTGTCTGAGAGGGCAGTTCTCCGTCACACACAGTTACTGGTTTCTGATGTGTGGGATCAGCAGGGTGGCAGCTGGGGTGTCCTGCAGAATGGACTACATTGTTGTGGCAGTTAAGGTGGCCAGGTGATGCCCTAGTTTGTTAATATGAGTACGCCACATCGTTTTGGGCCCATGCTAACACTTTTGAAATGTATGTCCCTCTGAGATTGGATCTGAGTGCGTTTATCTGCCTCCCGTCTTCCCTGCTCACCACCCAGAGTAAGAACTTCTCTGACTGGAGTAATGGAATAAGCCAGTAGGTCTCTGGCTTCCACCCTCACCTTCCTATAATGTATCCTTGACACTGAATCCAGAGTGATCTGATCCTTTTAAAGTGTGTCAGATCACGTCCTGCTTTCTCAGGGCTCAGAGCTCTGCAGTGTCTGCAGTTCACTCGGAGGAAAAACCCACAAGCCTCACAGTGGCTCATGAGGCCCTGCATTTTCTCTTCCTCTCTCCTCTGTGTCCTGCCTGCCTCGTGCGCAGGCCTGCCCGCCGTCTCACGGCCTCTAATCATGTCGGCGTGCTTCCCAAAGGGCCCCTGGTCTCTCTGTTCCCTCTGCTCCCAGACCTCCACTCGAGGCCCATCCTTACCTCCTACGGGCTTCGCTCAGGTCTGCCTTTCTCGACAAAGCCAGCCCTGAGCGCCCTGTTTAATTCTGTGAACTGCCCTCCCGTCCTTTTAACCCTGCTGCCAACTTTCTTGTTTCCGACAGTGCTTCTCTTCCAGCATTGAAGTAACTTCTTACCTGTTGTGTTTATGGCCAACTTCCAGTCATCTTCTGTAGACTGTAACCTTCACAAGGCAGGGATCTTGGTTTTGTTTGTGATAGAGAACACTGCTCGATAAATACGGTGAATGAGTGAATAAATGAATGACATGGCCAAGCATGAAAACAAAGCTCTCCTTTTAATAGTCATCTTTAGAATATTTTTAAAATATTATTTAAGCCTTTTCATAATTCTGAACCTCTGTAATTTTTCCATCTGCTATTTTCATGATAATAACATTGTTAGTAAGATAAGTGTTTTTTCTTCCCCTTGGTACCAGTGAACTGAGGAGCAAATAATATTCTCAGTTGTCAGTATAATTAATGAAAATATTTTCTCTTTTACCTGCAGGTTCACCCTGAAAATGAAGACTGGACCTGTTTTGAACAGTCAGCAAGTTTAGATATTAAATCTTTCTTTGGTTTTGAAAGTACAGTAGAA
>SJXQ01006964.1:303190-313937 GCA_006408695.1 Aepyceros melampus | reverse complement strand
GAGGAGGAGGAGGCAAGGCGAGCCCGAGGGGACAAGGGCCAAAGTTCAGAGGCGTCTTCTAAGGTGTGTCCTTCAAAGGTCCAGCCTGGCTGATGAATGCCCTCCCTGCCCCCATCTGATAACTGGTGTGTTATTGTTCAGTCGCTAAGTCCTGTCGAACTTTTTGCAGTCCCATGGACTGCAGCACGCCAGGCTCCAGTCAGCTACTATCTCCCAGAGTTTGCCCAAATTTATGTCCATTGAGTCAGTGATGCCTTCCAACCGTCTCCTCCTCTATTGGCCCCTTCTCCTTCTGCCTTCAATCTTTCCTAGCATCAGGGTCGTTTCCAATGAGTTGGTTCTTTGCATCAGGTGGCCAAAGTATTGGAGTTTCAGCTTCAGCGTCACTGCTTCCAATGAACATTCAGGACTGATTTCCTTGAGGATTGACTGGTTTGATCTCCTTGCAGTCCAAGGGACTCTCAGGAGTCTTCTCTGGCACCATAAATCCAAAGCACCAATTCTTCAATGCTCAGCTTTCTTTATGGTTCAACTCTCACATCTTTACATGACTACTGGAAAAACCATAGCTTTGATTATATGGACCTTTGTCGGCAAAGGTCTCTGCTTTTTAATAAGCTGTCTAGGTTTGTCATAGCTCTCCTTCCAAGGAGCAAGTGTCTTTTAATTTCATGGCTGCAGTCACCATTCGCAGTGATTCTGGAGACCAAGAAAATAAAAGATGTCACTGCTTCTGCTTTTTCCCCTTCTATTTGCCATGAAGTCATGGGACTAGATGCCATGATCTTAGTTTTTTGAATATTCAGTTTTAAGCCAGTTTTTTCACTCTGCCCTTTCACCCTCATCAAGAGATATGGACCTTTGTCGGCAAAGGTCTCTGCTTTTTAATAAGCTGTCTAGGTTTGTCATAGCTCTCCTTCCAAGGAGCAAGTGTCTTTTAATTTCATGGCTGCAGTCACCATTCGCAGTGATTCTGGAGACCAAGAAAATAAAAGATGTCACTGCTTCTGCTTTTTCCCCTTCTATTTGCCATGAAGTCATGGGACTAGATGCCATGATCTTGGTTTTTTGAATATTCAGTTTTAAGCCAGTTTTTTCACTCTGCCCTTTCACCCTCATCAAGAGGCTCTTTAGTTCCTCTTCTCTTTCTGCTATTAGAGTGGTTATCATCTTCATATCTGAGTTCCTTATATGGACCATATTTCTTCCTACCATAAGGCCTTTGCAAGGCTGTTCTCTGCCTGCAGACTCTTTCCCCTTTGTTTTTCCTGGTTAACTCTTGTTCATCTTTCTGATCTCAGCCCAATCTCCCCTTCTACAAAGAAGCTGCCCCAGACCCTAGACCCCAGATGTGAACCTTTTAGTGTACACCTTCACTGTACCTTCTTTTTCATAAAACTTAAGCTGCATATTTTATTTATATTTTTATTTTTTGGCTGAGCTGTGGCATTGGTATTTTAGTTCCCTGACCAGGGAACCCGTACCCCCTGCCTCAGAGGTAATGGGGTCTTATCCACTGGATCACCAGGGAAGTCCTCACTGTACCTTCTTATTTGGTTCCTTGGTTAACGTTTGTTTTCCCTACTACAGTATAAGGTTCAGAGGGCAGGAACCATCATGAGTCATCAAGAAATATATATTGAATCAACCAACAAGAAAACACAATAATCACTGGGACAAAGCACCTGGGCACTTTTTAAAGTCTTTTACATTTCATTGCCAAGCACTTTCTGGAAAGCTGGGGGCGGATACACTCCCACATTGCACAGGAGAATGTCAGGAGAGCCACACCTTTACCGTAAATCGTACACACACAGTAATGTCCCAGTCATCTGACAAGTTCAAGCTCGGGGACAGCCACAAGTCAGAGAAGAGTCTGACTCAGCAGAGACGCTGAGCCAAGCAGAGGACAGAGCCACTGGGCTGAGCTGAGGCCAGGCAAAGATGGCCATACTGCCCAGTGTGAGCCAGCCCCTCTGGGGTCAGGAGACAAAAGCAATGACCCTCAGGTGGCCTGCCAAAGCCAAGTCTGACCATTCAGGCCTGGAATCCTGAGGAGATCGGTCAGGGAAAGGACCAGAAAGAAGCTGACAGGAGAGAGAAGAAAAAAAAGTGAGCAGAAGCTGCAGAGCTCAGAAATGGAGGCAGACAGCAGAGGTCGTGGTTGGGGAAGGAAGATGGGAGAAGGTACAGTAAGGGGATCCCAGGAAGACCCTGTGCTCACGTTTCTGCACCTGGGCTGGGAAGACTTAAAGTCCAGGACTGCCCACCTGAGCGGCTGCTGTGACGGCCCCATAGCAGATGGCTTCTGAGATGGTTCCAGTGAACTCTACCTCCTGGTATTCACAGGCAGCTGCTTCCATGAACAGATCACGAGATTGTAACGCCCATTTTGCCAGCCGACCATTTTTCTTGCAAAGAGGCGACTCCTTGGAAGAGACCCTGATGCTGGGAAAGATTGAGGGCAGGAGGGGGCAGAAGGAGAAGGGGGCTGCAGAGAATGAGACAGTTGGATGGCATCACCGATTCCACGGACATGAGTTTGAACAAACTCAGGGAGATGGTGAAGGACAGGGAACCCTGGTGTGCTGCAGTCCATGGGGTCGAAAAGAGTTTGACACGACTGCGCGACCCATCTTTCTTACTGGCTTTGAAGGACAAGTTGCGAAGTTGGGAGTCCCCTGTGGCAAGAAACTCCAATTCAGTCAGCTAAAACCTGAGGTTTTCCATCAAAGAGGCTTTGAGGAGCTGAGTCTGCCCACAACCATGTGAGCTTGGATATGGACACATCCCCAGCTGAGCCTTCAGATGAGACTCAGCCTCTGCCAATAGCCCCAGCTGCAGTCTGGGAGAAGCTCTGAAGCTGATAACCTAGCTAAGTGGTGGCCGGGTTCCTGACTACATAAACTGTGCCATGATGAACGTGTGTCATTTTACGCCACTAAGTTTGTGCTAACTTGTTATGTGGCTACAGGTATCTCATACCCCCTCAGTGCTCTGGGCTTCCTTGCATACAGAGGTCTCTGGGTGAACAGACCCTTACTGAGTGGCTCAGGGTTCCAAGGTCAAGGATTACAATCAAACAACAAGCCTTCCCAGCTGCAAAGGGAGGGGACATGGGGACGCAATGCCCAGCTCACAGGTGAGGGAGCAGGAAGGGCTGGGAGATGCCGTTGTGGTGGTTTTGGGAAAACACAGTCTGATACGGCTGCCCATGGCCACAGCTCACAGCCCTCCCACATGGAAAATATCCTCACCCGACCCCAGGATCCTGAGAGTCTCAGCCATCGTGGTGTGGGCTCAGACTCCGGGTGCAGGCTCTAGCCCTGTAAATCAGTGCAGACAGGTTCTTATTCACAAGGGTTCTTCAAGGACTTCGCCCTGGGGGGTTGTTCTTCCAGCCTGGGCTCAGTCCTCTGAGTCATACTTCCTTTTTCTTTGGAAAACTGAGTTTGCAACTAAATAATTTTTTCAGCCTGCGTCCTCCTTCTGAAGACTGAGTCCAAAAGCCTCTTTTTCATTTCGTCCTGCTTTCATCCCTCTGAGTCCAAGAACCTAATTTAATTCCTTAAAGGCTTACATGTTAATTTAAAATCCACTCCATGAGATAAAAACCTTACCCACAAACTTTTTTCTTTTTTAAAAATGGACTTTTTTTTTTTTTAACCAGTTTTAGGGAACTCTCTGGTGGTCCAAAGGTTAGGACTCATCACTTTCACTGCAGGGCGCAGGTTCCCCTGCTTCGGGAACTAAAATTCTGTATACATCACAGTGCAGCCAAAAAAAAAAAAAATTTACAGAAAAATTTAATAAGTCAGAGAGTTCCCATATGCACTACCCCTCAGGGTCTCCCTTCTTATGATACATGTTGCATTAGAGTGGTACATTTGTTACAACTGATGAGCCAATATTGATATCTGATTATCAATTATTCAGTTGTGTCCAACTCTGCGACCCCATGGACTATACAGTCCATGGAATTCTCCAGGCCAGAATACTGGAGTGGGTAGCCTTTCGCTTCTCCAGCGGATCTTCCCCATCCAGGAAGCGAACTGGGGCCTCTTGCATTGCGAGTGGATTCTTTACCAATTGAGCTATCAGGGAAGCCCAATTATTATTAATGAATTATTATTAATTAAGTCCATAGTTTACATCAGGATTACATAGGTGTCACACATCGTAGTGTTGCAGGAAGAGGGACCCCTTCCAGGGCCGGAGACTGGGCTCTTGTCTAACACTCGGAAATGAATTGTCCGAGGAGACACGTGCTGACAAAGCAAGAGATTTTATTGGGAAAAGGGCACCTGAGTGGAGAGCAGTAGGTTAAGGGAACCACCCAGGAGAACTACTCTGCCGCGTGGCTCGAAATGTTGCGTTTTATGGTGATGGGATTAGTTTCCGTGTGGTCTTTAACCAATCATTCTAATTCAGAGTCTTTCCTGGTGGCGCAAGCATCGCTCAGCCAACATGGATGCTAGCGAGAGGGATTCTGGGAAGTGGACGGACACGCGGTGACTCTGTAGACCTTTCCTGAACTCTTCTGGTTGGTGGTGGCTTATTAGTTCCGTGTTCCTTATCAGGATCTCCTGTCATAAAACAACTCATGCAGGCCAGGGTGGGAGGTTTCAATCAGTGTGCTTCCCCTAACAGTATGGGTTTGGATCAATGTTTCCTGCTACGTATCCACCCCCGCAGTGTCATACAGCCCTAAAAATCCCTCTTCATTCCCCCCACCTCTTGGCAACCACTAATTACTGTCTCTGTAGTTTTGCCTCTTTCAGCATGTCGTATAGCTGGAATCATACATTCTGCAGCCTTTTCATTTTTTTTTTTTTTAAGCAGACAAGAACATCCTAAATTGTTTATTAGGTAACAACTTTACAAACATTACGTATATTAGCGGTAGCGGCGGAGTTGGAGAGTATTGCACCTTCTCCAGGCTGCCCGGCGAGAGCCAATAGTGTGGTGGAACTTGTGGCCCTTGCCCAGGCCGAGGCTCTTTCTGCCTGCAGATGTCAGCCCCCAAATCTCCCTGTGCTTGTGGACTGGTTTGGTGATCCACTGGGTGTCAGGGTTTCTTCTGATAGCTTTATGGAATGGATCAATGAGGATAACCTCGAAGAATTTGTACGTAGAATCTTCACCAACCCAGTAGGAATTCAGGACCCTCAGGGCCCCACAGTGGCGGCCAGCGCGCTCCTCCGCAACCGACTGCAGGCTTTGAGCAAACTTGAGCTGGTTGACACCATGGTGCACAGGCTTGCTGTAAGTGGCACCCTTAGGAACTGGGCATTTGCAGCCCCCGCGGCGCACACGGATCTGGCGTATGACAGCCTTGCTTGGCCTTGTAGCCCTGCCTGCGCCTTGTCGGGCCGGGTGGGGCGCGGGGCGCGGGGCAGCGGTGAGAGCTGGCGGTACTGCCAGCGGCGCACCCGCAGCAGGAAGCGCATCATGCCCGACCGCTGCTTCCTCCGCAGCTCCTGGATGTACTTGTGGGCGCCCATGTCGGCTCACCCTGATGGCTGCCGCCTGATGGAAGGCTGCAGCCTTTTCAGACTGGCTTCTTTTCATTCAGCACCACAAAGCTTCTTGAGTTAAGCCCTCTCTACTCTCACGTGAGGATGCAATGGGTGGATTCCCCTTGAGAGGTACAATAACTACTGCAAGGCAGCCTCCGAAGAGCCTCAAAAACTCTATCTGAAAGCGTTTATGATGAAGGAACAACATGTGAGTCTGTAACAGTTAAATGTGTCATTTATGATGACCTTGAGCCACGAGAAAATGATTAAGGTTTGGTATCCTCTACTCATGAGTTTGAACAACTCCAGGAGATAGTGGAGGACAGAGGAGCCTGGCGTCCTGCGGTCCATGGGGTCGCAAAGAGTCGGACTTGGCTTAGTGACTGAAAAACAAGTCATGAAGGCAAGTGATTGCTATGCTATGCTAAGTCACTTCAGTTGTGTCCGACTCTGTGTGACCCCACAGATGGCAGCCCACCAAGGCTCCCCTGTCCCTGGGATTCTCCAGGCAAGAACACTGGAGTGGGTTGCCATTTCCTTCTTCAATGCATGAAAGTGAAAAGTGAAAGTGAAGTCGCTCAGTCGTGTCCGACTTAGTGACCCCATGGACCGCAGCCTACCAGGCTCCTCCATCTATGGGATTTTCCAGGCAGGAGTACTGGAGTGGGGTGTCATTGCCTTCTCCGGAAGGCAAGTGATTACATCATACATTTTAAAGAGAGTTGTCCCTAAAATTAAAATTTCATGCTCAAACTATTAACCTTCATGCATCCTGAAAATGCTTTCATTCCTCCTCCTCCTTTCCCTTCATTCCTCCTCCTGTCTTTCCTTCAGATTTTGGGCATTTTTTTGTAGGTGCACTATCGCTGATTCCCCGTCCGTGGCTCAGTGGTGAAGAATCCGCCTGCCAATGCAGGAGATGTGGGTTTGATCCCTGAGCTGGGAAGATCCGCTGGAGTAGGAAATGGCAACCCACGCCAGTATTCTTGCGTGGAGAATCCAACGGACAGAGGAGCCTAGTGGGCTGCAGTCCATAGGGTTCACAGAATCGGACGTGACTGAGTGCTCACACAGACATATGTATGCACACACACACACACACACACATGGTATCAGTACAGCACATGGGTCTTTGTTCCTAGGTGTCCAGGTGCTTGTGAATTATAACCCAGGCAGAAATGCTAGCATGAAGGGGCCAACCGCACACAGAGAACACCCAAGGGTCCTCCACAACTCCAGACTCTATCTGCTCAGAGGATGTATGTGCACCAGAGCACCTCTGACTTGAGCTGGGTGAAGCGACCAACTCCTAATGCGCCCATTAGATAGATTCTTGATAGGCGGTTGGGCCTTGGGAAGGTCAGGCATCAGTATGGGGGTGCAATCATCATGCCTACTGGCCAGAATCAGGACAGAGCTCAGCTTTCTGCCTTGGCTGGAGCGAAATTTGCAGGAACCTGGGCAAGTGGCCCTTGGGGGAGTGTGTGTGACTATCCCAGAACCCAAGGACAGATGTTAACAATTCATCTCCAGTTTCCAGGCCTGTGACTTCTTCCCTCCCTCGCCTCCTCCCCAGGTCCCCAGATAAGGAGACGGAGATTGACCCAGGTGGAGTCCAGCGTCCACTCTGGTCCAATCAGTCTAGCCAGAGGGTGTGGGACGGGTCACGTGGCCAGACCTGCAGGCCTGTGGCTGGGCAGATTTCTTAAGGGGAGCAGGTGGAACAATCTGGTGGAATCAACTGTGCCTCAATTCTTACTTAGGCAGGTTTTCTGCTCTCTAGCAGGCAATGGAAATGCTTTTGGATCTTTGAGGAGAGGGAAAAGGGAAGAGGGTGTTTTGGTGATGTTAATTCTATCTCCGTTTTCCATACAGGCTTTGGATTACCGGGCGTAAGGCAGCATCGCGCCCCAGCTGAGAGCTTGGGGGCGCTTCCGGAATCGCTTCCTCTGTCCCCTTTTTCATCCCTGGACCGGGCGGCTCTTGCGTATCTGTTTCCGCAGGTTCTGGGATGCCGCGCGCCTCCCGCTCCGCCACGCCCTTCCTTCTTCCAGGAACACCTTGCTGCCTGGCAAATTCCTGCTTATTCTTTAAAACCTTGTTTTGGAATTACCTCAGTAAAATTCTGACAACACCCGCTTGACAAAATTCATCACTTTCCCCTCTGTATTAAAAAATCATTTTCTTATGGAAAACTTCTTTAGGGATACAAAAGCAGAGAGAATTCTGCACAATTTTTGCTCAGGAACTCACATTCTCCTTACTGCACTACCCAGGTTATAAAGACGCGTGCCCTCGTATTTGCGCTCCGACGTCGAGGCCCTGAGCGCGCGCAGTACCTGATGCCGGGAAGGTGTTCGGTATTTCTCAGATGCAACAGAAGTTATCATCTGGTCCAACGTACCTATTGTACAGATGAGGTAACTGAGGCCCCGGTTCATCAAGCAATCAAAGCAGTCTGCCCTCTGGATTAGCAGGGAAGTAGCGGGGCACATACGGTAGGACCTCGCCTGCAGGGTCCTGCCCGGTCCACTTAGCCGGCCTGCGGACTCCGATCCCCCACGGCTGTGCAGAAGGACCACCACCCGCTCCCTGCGCCCCTCCTTCCGCTGCCACCTGGCGAGGCCCCGCCCCGCCCAGACTCTGGACGGGAAAAGTGGGGGCGACGCCCCGGAAGGAACCGTTCGTGCCTGGGGCGGGGGTGTGGCTGCTGGGGACGGTCGCCACCTTGGCGACCCCCACCCTCGGACAGCTTGCAACGGGGCTGCAGCGCAGGGGCCGCGCCCGGGCCGAAGCGGGGCGAGCTCAGGACCCGGCGCGGGGCTGGCGCTCCAGGCCGGGGGCCGGGATGCGCGGGGCGCGGGGCTCCGCCAGGTGTGAGTGCGCGGGGCGGGGCTCGGCGCACACCTCCGCGGGGCGGGCCGGGCCGGGGCGGGGCCGGGCCCGACCCCTCCTCCCGGCCCTCACCCCTCCCACTCGCGGCCCGGGATTAGCGACCTGGGAGCCCGAGCCCCGCGGCCTCCCCGCCACACTCTGCTGGGAGCGGCGGCCGCGACGGCACCATGAAGAAGTCTTACACAGGTGGCGGCGCGCCCGGAGCGGGGTGGAAGGTCGGGGTCCCGGGGCAAGCCTTCAGGCGTGGGGCGTCCCACCGGCCAGCTGCCGCAGCTGCACCCCGGATCGGGGTCGCTGACCAGACGCTGGGCACCCCCCACCACATTTTTCTCCTCTGCTTCTCCGTCGCCGCTCCAGGGTCTCGGCCCGCGCGCTAGTCTGAGACCCCTGGTGCCCTGGAGAGTCCGGGTGCTCGAACTCTCTGACCCCCAAGACGGTTGGGCCCCGATTCTGACCTTGGCGGAGAGTCTCCTGCCCCCGACTGCCGGCCACTACTCGCTCAGGTGTCTGTCGGCCACTACTTGCTCAGGTGTCTGGAGGGGCCACTGTGGGAGCCGCTGCCCTGGGCTGGCCTTCCCTCCTGTTCCTCCTCCTTCCCTCTTGTACCTTCTCCAGAATCGCTGACTTGACAGGGGCCAAGAGTCTGGGCGTTCTGGGTCCCCCCTCCGTGCGTATGTGTGCGTGGTGGGGAGGGCTGTGTGGAGAATTTCCTTGGGGTCAGCTTCTAGGACTGGTGGTCCAGGTCTTAGCATCCTTTCTTCAGGTGAATTCCTGTTATTCCTCTACCCAGTGGAGCACCGGAAATTCCAGCTACACCTGAAGCCCACTGGGGTTCACCTTTAGAGTGTGAGGATGCCTTTTGGTTTGCTGGCATCCCAGCTTCACTAGCAGGCTTGACAGGTGAAGGGGCCTGGCCAGTTCCCACCAGGCACTCAGGATCCTTTATAAGCATTTTCCCCTTGGGTACTCTGAAGTTCTGTTTTGAGGATGGGTAAGCTGAGGTCACAAGCCTTGAAGGTCTTGTTAAGAGGAATCTAGATCTCTGTTATTTTTTCCCTTCCTTTTTTTTAATTTGTGATTTTCCCCAAAGGATCCAGGCTGGATCCTTTGTCTTCCTCCGTGGTCAAGTTATAAACGATATCTCCTCTTCTGCTAACCCTGCAAAATTTCTTCTCATGTTCTTCCCCTTAATCTACTCGGACATGAAGTTTTTGCCAAGGACTCATGAATTAATTTTTCTTGATAAGAGGACAGAGTCACGGTACTTAGTTGGAGCAGAAGAGGTCTTTTGGGCCATCCCTCTGCCTTTGGGACATTTTCCCAGTCTTCTCCTGCTTTCCATGTTTTCCAGAAACAAAACAAGTAATAAAGAATAACTCATCATAAAGAGAATTACTCAGAACTTCCCCTAAAATGGCCTTCCGGGTCAGTGGCTTAGAATTTCAACTTTCACCCCCTGTTGCAAACAGCATGGCCCTCACCCATCCTGAACGCAGCTCCCTCTCTGGAGTGTGGGGGCGCTGATGTAATGGTGGGCAGGAGGGGCTTCCAGGGGGCGTAGGCGAGGGTCTGGCGCTCGGCCTCTCTTCCCAGTGTGTTCCACATGCTTGATATGGTTGTGGGCATCGCCCTTCCCCTGAGTTTGGCAGCCCGGCGTGGCCGAGGGACACCAGTTGGCTCTTGCCCTCGGCTCCTCACACTTTGCCTTCTGCTGATCCGTCTGGCCACCAGAGTTCCCCCCGGTGAGCTGGCCTTTTCCTGGGGGGACTTTGAGACCCTCCTACACAGCTGCCAGAGGGCCTCTGAGGCAGGCTGGATGAGTCTGCTCCATGCTTGCTCCCTCCTGCCCTGGCAAATTTAAAAAAAAGGAAAAAAAAAAAGAGGAAGGTTTCAAAGCAGTATTCACAGGTGGGTAGGACCCAGCTCTTGCAAAGGCGGCCTCCCTGTCTCCGGTGTTTACCTGAAGGGGCAGGGCGCTGGAGGACGGGCCTGGGAGTGCTTGGAGCTCTCCCAGCTTCTCCTCCTGGCTGTGGTCCAAGCCGAGCTGGGTCACTCTGTTGCTGTTGCATGGGGCTGGGCTGGAGGGGGCTGGCCCAGAGGCGGGGTGGCCGCTTGGTCCCCTTCTGAGGGGCGTCCAGTTCTGTTGGTGCCCTCTCTTGTTGCAAAGTCAGACTGACTCCCAGGTAGCATCAGTGCCCTGAAATTAGGGAATGCGTCAACCTGTGCAGGATCCCCAGTTCAGTTCAGTCGCACAGTCGTGTCCGACTCTGCGACCCCATGAATCGCAGCACGCCAGGCCTCCCTGTCCATCACCATCTCCCGGAGTTCACTCA